>JAPMNZ010818969.1:0-11855 GCA_029875035.1 Pomatoschistus microps | reverse complement strand
GTGTGTGTGTGTGTGTGTGTGTGTGTGTGTGTGTGTGTGTGTGTGTGTGTGTGTGTGCGTGCGTGCGTGCGTGCGTGCGTGCGTGCGTGTTTGTGTGCGTGTGTGCTGTTCAAATACGTTGTGCGTTTTTACACCATTTTAGGGCTAATGATGGTGTAATGACTTGGGAACTGACCTAAAGAAACAGTAGTTTGTGTTCTGAATGTCATCAAAGAAACTGGCAAAACAAAATGAAAGATTCATGTGACTCTGCTTTCTGATTGGATCGTCAGCTTGAGAACCAAAGAAGCAATTTTGGCCATCATGAAATTATAATATTTGGATCAGAAAAGGTGAAATATGAACAGTAGATGTTCAAATGTTATACACGGTTTCTTTAGTTTTTACTAAGTACCATTTCTAGTATTACAGTAGTACAAATAATGTTTACCCACCTTCACCTTAACCCTTTTAATTGCATTCAAAGCTACAGTAGATCTGATTTGTATTTGATATGTTTACAATGGAGAAAGTGAAATGCTGAGATTGATTAAATAGAAGGTTATGGTTAGGATATTTTACTAGAAATTAAAACGTTCTTATTCCTAAACTAGAAAAGCACTCGTAGAGCACAGACCTCTGCCTAGAGGCTCAGTTCTATTCCTTTAAACACATCCTGCCTCCAGGCTCACTGACAAACAGACAAATGCAGATGATTACTTTACCCCCTGAGAAGAGGTCATGATAAATACATTTAAACCATTCCTTCATAATGAACCGTGTGCGTCAGGATTTCTGGGATTTCGTCTGAAGTGGCCGACACTGGGAAGGTTCTGTGCCTTTTATGGCTTCAGTCAGAACCGATGGTGTGTGATTAGATTTCTTTGTCTGATAAACACTGGGAAATGTTGCTCGGATCGGAACAATATCTTTAATGATTTAGTGGCACGACATCCTCCATCAGTGTTTAGTTCAAAACCCTTCGACCACATTGTCTCGTATGAGTCTGGAGTGAGCATAAATGATTGGTCACATTGAGCTACATTGAGTTATTTTCTTGGAAATGTGCTATACAATTAAATATTCTTCTGCCTCAGTGGAGAGTCTGGCGCTGGCAAAACTGAAAACACCAAGAAAGTGATCCAGTATTTGGCTGTCGTGGCCTCTTCACACAAAGGCAGAAAGGACAGCAGCGCGGTAAGTTTCAGAATCTGTTTCCGAGGCACTTTCCTTGCTCTCACGAAGGAGGTGATCAATATTTGTGGGAGTGAAGTTCCCTAAAGTTTAACTCTGTATATCGCCATTTCCTCCAAATAGCAACAATCAGGATCACAGTTTGCTTACGTGAGTAAAGGCCCGGCGTGTGTTTTGTGTGGTGCATACGTGTGTCTCCTTCTAGGTTCAAAAAGTGCATGAAGAAAGTAGTTTTTCTACACAAAGGGTTCCTGGAGCTCCATAGAAAGCCCTCATCTTAATACCTGACACCACTGTAGTGTTTATTTCGACTGCATGCCCTAGTAAGCACAATGAGGAGCGAGAAAAATCCTTTAGTTAGGACGTCGGGGTTCATCTGGCCTTGTCCTGAACTTTGATTTTCCTGACACACTTCCACTGGCAGCGAGGAAGACGAGGCCTCGCTGACAGTGAAAGTCTCCTTCACAGACCGATGCACAAGTGTGAGCATGAACCAACTCCTTTCTCAAAAACATCCAACATCACCTCATCTTTATGTTTGTGGTTGTAAACCTGACGAAATGTGCAAAAGTTCAATTTGTATTAGTACTTTTGCAAGCCACTGTATATAAGAAATCATTTGATCCTTATTCTTTATGACAAATGAATGTGTTTTACTGACAGATAGCAAAACACGCTCTTTTCTTAGTTTAAAGAATGGATTATAAAAAGTAGGAGGAGAGAATTTTCACAGTGAGGACATTTTTCTGGACAGGATAAATATATATTATTACAATATACACTCAAAGACTTTACATACAGTATTCTTTAACCAGAGCAATAAATACCATTTCATAACCCTTTAGGCGCCAAAGTAGCAGAATCGCTGCATATATTTGTACAATACACTCAAATCTGTCGATACTTCAGGATTCTTTAGCAATACACATATTTCTACACTATATTTACAACAATGGTAGTGAGTGTTAAAAATGAAAATCAACAACATATAAAGTGGCAAAGTGGGATGTCAGTGAACAGTATGATACAGTATTGGACATTACTTAAAGGGAATGGGAGCTTAAAGTTATCTAAATCATCTTTCCACCGGCCCATTTGACTTTATGGTAATGACTGATTTTGCTTTTTTCAAGGTGTTTTTAAGCAATAAACAGCTTCCTGACACACTGAGAAACTTTCTGATCTAAGCAACAATTTCAACATTCAAACATGTCTCCATTAGATAAGAGAAACTATTTTGCTCTCTGACCAGCTAAAAACTTCTTCTGAGTGTGACTATGTATGGATACTTAGCAGTAAGTAGTTAATGATAGTTGATGATGTAATAACTACACTTTTGTCTTTGTCGCTTTTTCATGTAGTTGTAATTTCCCTTTTCAACCAAGACAACTCTTCATTCTGCTTTGCCAACTCTGATCTGCCTTCATCTGCTGGTCTGTACCTGTCTGTCTATTTCTGTATTTCTTCTTATAACGAAACCAGATGTAAACAAAACCTGTATTATCTATGTTTCTTTAGTTCTCACATGTCGTCTTGAACTGCTTACTGTAGAGTTTTTGAGGTAGAAAATATTTGAGATGTTGCGATGTCCCGTCCCTGACCTTTGGAGCTTTGATCAGATGGATTAGCTCAACGCGCACTGAAAGGAGTCTGCAAGTGCACCAATGTACTACAGTATGATTTTAATAGCAATAATAGTGTATTTTTAATGATAAAAAATTGGTAGGAACATGCTATTCATGTTAATTCTAAGTTCATTCTTGCAGTGATTTCTTCCAAGTTCTTCTATTTCCACCAAAACATCAAAATATTATATCATGCTTGCTCACTGTTGCCACCAGGGGGAGCTGGAGAAACAGCTTCTGCAGGCTAACCCTATCCTTGAAGCCTTTGGAAATGCAAAAACCATCAAAAACGACAACTCTTCAAGATTTGTAAGTGACCTGTTTTTCCCATGTGATTTGCATATATTTCATTTCTATTATTCTTCATTGCAGGGTAAATTCATCCGTATTAATTTTGACGTGACTGGCTACATTGTTGGAGCCAATATAGAGACCTGTATCCTTTGTGACATTTACAAGTTACTGATTATTCAAACATGTTTCTTAAGTCGGCCGAGAAGCATCTTTTCTGCATTTTCCTCAGCGCTGGAATTCCTTAAGATCTGCTGGAAAAGTCTCGTTGTATCAGACAGGCAAAAACAGAGAGAGCATTCCATATTTTCTACTACATGATCGCTGGTGCTAAGGAAAAACACAGGGGTAAGACAGAACAGTCATTATTGATTCAATAATTTACAGTTGTTCAGATAAGGCCAGTTTTGTTATATTGTTGTGATACAGGCTTGTACTGAACCAGCTTTTCCAATTACACCAATCAACCCTTTCTGGCCTATTTGTGTGTTCATTTCCATATTAACACATTGCCTGCCAGCCATTTTTTAGGATTTTTGCTGATTTTCAAGACCCACAGAATATTGTGTACTATGACTATCGGAAATCTGAAACCACATTCTGAAAAACTGGGATGACAACTTTCATCATCAAAAATAAGTTTGTTTCTAGCTTGTTGAGTTCTCCTGTAATCCTTGGTCTTTGATGGAAGTTTGAATAAAATCATAAGTCTCAGACAAGAAGACGTCAATAGCCGTCAAAAAATTAAAATGATAAAAATGATTTTGAAAAATTGCTTTTGACTTTGTATTAAATTTGTATTAAAACAATGTAAAATGTACAATCATGCCTAAGCAGACCTACAACTTTTTGAGTATTGACGAAAGTCCATTTTGAAAACCAGGCGGTGCATCACTTGTAAACATTCAGATGCATGTAGCTCTTTTAGGCTGTTAAAGGCTAAAGAAACTGTCAAACACTATACAAGCAGTAGATGTGAGCCACCTCCTTTCATTTCTGGGGCCATTCTCCTGAAAAAGAGATAATTAATTTAAATAAATGGTATTTTCTTTGGTTAATTAAATAAAACAAAAAATTCTACACAAAAGACTAAAGACTAACCAGAGAGATTAAACTAGATCCACTTCTTAGATGTTCTTGCGGTCATTACATCATATATGACTTCGTGCTGTATTTTCAGAGGAGCTTCTTCTGGAGTCGTTCAGTAACTACAGGTTCCTGAGTGCGGGTCAAGTCGGGATCACAGGACAAGAGGACGACGAGATGTACGAGGAGACGATGGAGGCAATGGGCATCATGGGCTTCACTGAGGAGGAGAGACTGGGTAATGCAGTGTTTCCCAACTGGGGGTACGCAACATTGTTACAGAATTATTTTTGACTTGCAAACATTGATAGTAAACACACTTAAAATGGCCCATATAAACCTCTACCATTATAAATTGAGACAACAGGAGTGCTACTTGGATCAGTGTCAAGATGCAAAAATGGAAAGACACAAAAAGGGATATTATTAAAAGACTTTATTCTCCAATGGTTTTTCGGCACTGGGCCTTCATCAAGGCATTCAGGGCCTTCAGATGAACGCTGCAGGCCCACTGCTGAAACACGTAGATACAAATCATATAGTCACTCTTTGTAACTTTGTGTTTCAGACATCCTGAAAGTGTGCTCCACAGTCATGCAGCTTGGAAACATTACATTCAATAAAGAGAGGAACCAGGAGCAGGCCACGATGCCAGACAACACGGGTAAAATACAGCTATTAATAAAGTAGAGTGAAAACATGACTGCAGCATTAAGTCTGTTGTGTATCTCCAGCGGCCCAAAAGGTGTGTCACCTGCAGGGCATCAATGTGACCGACTTCACACGAGCCATTCTCACTCCACGCATCAAAGTGGGACGAGAGGTGGTGCAGAAGGCCCAGACCAAAGAGCAGGTAACTCCCCCTGTGAAGTAGGGCTACCACTGACAATACATTAGATTCTTTACATTATTGGCATATTGTTTCGAATCAAGCTTTTAACTCAATTTTACCCAGATGAAGCTAAGGTGATGCAATGCTATATTTCAAATATTCCATGTGTGTCACATGGAAACATTAAACAAACAATATTATTTTCAAACTATATTGCCCAACATTAAACAATACACATTTATAATAACATAATAATTCTATTTACAGTACTTTGTAACAACCCTATTTGACTGTTTATTATTCCCCTACTCATTATTATTTGTTGCTGTGTTTATCCCAGGCTGATTTTGCCACCGAAGCTCTGGCTAAAGCAATCTTCGAGCGTCTCTTCCGCTGGATACTGTCCAGAGTCAACAAAGCCCTGGATAAAACCAAACGTCAGGGTGCTTCTTTCCTGGGAATCCTCGATATTGCAGGATTTGAGATCTTTGAGGTATGGATCATTAATACATGTTTTCAGATTATTTTTAAGTTGAAAGTTACGTCTGCACGAACCAATTTTTCTTGATTGGCATCTGGAGAAAATGTGCATCCTGTGACCTGTGGACCACAGAAAAAACATGATTGTTTTGTTTCTGTTTCAGGACAACTCGTTTGAGCAGCTGTGCATCAACTACACCAATGAGAAGCTGCAGCAGCTGTTCAACCACACCATGTTCATCCTGGAGCAGGAGGAGTACCAGCGCGAGGGCATCGAGTGGAACTTCATCGACTTCGGGCTGGACCTGCAGCCCTGCATCGAGCTCATCGAGAGACCAGTGAGGCTCTCACTATAAATAGTCTGCCTCATGATCAATAACAATAATCCAATCACATTCTTAAACTTAAAAGATAGGCATCACATGCATTGCTTTGACTTAATGCAGGTCAAGTTCGACATGAAAGTGACAGTGATTACACTTTCTTGTATATTTTTTTTTCATTAACTTAACTATGATAGACAACAAAATATTATGACAGGTCTTGTCATAGGGGACAACATTTTTGTCTTCCCTCTCTTTACTTTTTGCCTAAACATTATGGCTATAATGCGTCAGAATTAAATCACTCACAACAGACACAAGGCAAAGTGTCTTGCCTAAGGACACAGCGACTGGTGGCAGAACTGTGGCACCATATTCTCCAAGTACAAACAATGCTCCTATGTGCTTAACTTTAGAGATCAGGCAAATTATAATGCAATCAAATAAAAAGCCATTTCACAGGTATTTATATCGATTTTGTGCAAGTTTATAAGAGTAATAGCTAGTTTGTTTTACAGTATTAGCAAAAAAAGTTAATGTCCCAAGTGACCCCTCATGAAAATATTCTCATGATGCTGTGTTAAAGTCAGTTATTAAACGTCTCTTTGATTTTGTGCAGAACAACCCTCCTGGCATCTTGGCTCTGTTGGATGAAGAGTGCTGGTTCCCCAAAGCTACGGATGTGTCATTTGTGGAGAAGCTCGTAAAAACTCAAGAAAACCATGTGAAGTTTTCTAAACCCAAGCAGCTCAAGAGCAAGACAGAGTTCTCCCTCTTCCATTACGCCGGAAGAGTAAGTATCGATGTACACAAACATTGTATCGATGTGGTTAAAGTGGTTTTCTTATTAATGTTGTAATGTAATGTTTCTAGGTGGACTATAATGCTGCAGCCTGGTTGACCAAAAACATGGACCCTTTGAACGATAATGTGACATCTCTTCTGAGCAACTCATCGAGCCAGTTCGTCCAGGAACTGTGGAAAGACAGTAAGACTAGAGATGTTTTTGTATTGTGTTGAAGTTGTATATTTGAGCCATCTTTATTCTACTGCATTCACCATTTTCACTTTTTGCTGCTCATAGCCACTGTTCTTTTGTTTATTAACTTAGAAAAAAATCTCTGGAAAAAAATCTACACAGCAGAAAGCTCTGTGTATTTGTCTGTGCACACTAGGGACATCTTGATAATGTATTCCAATGTGGTTGTTTTACTGCAAATGGCAAATAAACTGAATCTGAATCTGAATCAATATATCTTCTATAAGAATGAAAAACTTGTGTTGTGAATTTCAGCGGACAGAGTGGTGGGTCTGGACACGCTCGCCAAAATGAGTGACAGTTCGATGCCCAGCGCCTCAAAGACAAAGAAGGGAATGTTCCGGACTGTGGGGCAGCTCTACAAAGAGTCTCTGGCGAAACTGATGACCACTCTGCACAACACACAGCCCAACTTTGTCCGCTGCATCATCCCCAACCACGAGAAGAGGGTAAAGATACAGACGCCCACAAAGGAATACTACAAACACAATACAATACATTCAGTGGAAACTGGAAGTTTTCATAGATTTTATTTTTTTCATTGTCAGGAATTAAACTTTTATAAATAAGTCAGAATAATATGTAAACTTCTGGTTTCTGGTAAATGATATAAAACTCAGTGATTATGTTTTTCCAGTCTGGAAAGTTAGACGCTCACCTCGTCCTGGAGCAGCTCAGGTGTAACGGTGTTTTGGAGGGGATCAGAATTTGCCGGCAAGGATTTCCAAACCGAATTGTGTTCCAGGAATTCCGTCAGAGGTTTGTTAAAGAATATGTGCATTTTGTATTTATACACATTGGTATAATTTTAATACTGGTAACTTTTAGATATGAAATCCTGGCTGCAAATGCCATTCCTAAAGGGTTCATGGATGGGAAACAGGCGTGCTGCCTTATGGTAAAGTAGAATCACTAGCATCTGAAGTAGATGCCGCTGCTTTCTTACAATAGTTTTCTGTTTTCTGTGTAGATTAAACACCTGGACTTGGACCCAAACTTGTACCGGATCGGGCAGAGTAAGATCTTCTTCAGGACGGGAGTGTTGGCTCAGCTGGAGGAGGAGAGAGACCTGAAGATCACCGTCATCATCATCGCCTTCCAGTCCCAGGCCAGAGGCTTCCTGGCCAGAAGGTAAGTTATATTAAAAAATACAATATTACTCAAGGTGGAGTAGACACAATTATTAATGAGTTGGTCAAAGGATAGTTCAATGATTAAAATATCAATGCTACACATTCAGTTAAGAGCCTCAGATGACAATCTGAGATGCAAAATTGTTTGAAGAAGTTTAAGAAAAAAAACAAAGAGAGGGGAGAGCACAGCAATGTTGATGCTCAATCCATTTCACTTTGTTATCTGGGCATTTAGATTATATTTTACAGTTAACTTTAAATGGTTTCATATGTTTAATGGCTTCAGACGTTCTTCTAACAAGACAAAAGGGTGTAGAAAAGCTAGTACAGCCTAATTACCTATCTACCTAATGATGCAGTTCTTTACACTCGTTTGTCTTATAAGAAGAACGACTTAAGCCTTAAACATGAAGAGGACATAATTCTCTTTCTAAATGGTCGCCTGTGTTTTCTAAAGGGCTTTTGCAAAGAGACAGCAGCAGCTCACAGCCATGAAAGTGATTCAGAGAAACTGTGCCGCTTACCTCAAACTCAGGAACTGGCAATGGTGGAGGCTGTTCACAAAGGTGCTCTATTTTTATTACTGTCAGGATTTATCAACATTTAAGACTTGTTGTAGAAATGTCGCTCAGCTGTGTTTGTTTTGGCCGCACAGGTGAAGCCGCTGCTGCAGGTAACACGACAGGAGGAGGAGATGGGCCTGAAAGAAGAGGAACTGCTAAAAGCCAAAGAAGTCGCAATAAAGTTTGAGTCTGAGCTCAAGGAGATCTCAATGAAACACTCAGGGGTGAGAACTTTAATGATCTATACGAGAAAACTGATGTAATGCAATTCAATGTGAATATAATGTAGTAAAGGCTTGAATTGAGTAGTTTTGCCTTGATCATACATTTTGACTGTCTTTAAACAAGATCTGCCAATGGGACAAGTAGCAATTTGTTTTATCACTCCATTCATTTAGTTGGTTGTATATTAACAAGAAATATTTTCTCGTGCCAGTGATGTTTTACAGACTGATTCATCAAACCAGTATCTAGTTTCAACACTAGTTTTAGAATGGACTAACATCTCATTTGAATACTTCCACAGTCCTAACCCGGTACTCTCTGCTGTAGGTCCTGGAGGAGAGGAATGCGTTGCAGGAGCAGCTGCAGGCGGAGACAGAGCTCTACGCTGAGGCGGAGGAGATGAGGGTTCGACTGGCCGCAAAGAAACAGGAGCTGGAGGAGATCCTGCATGAGATGGAGGCGCGGCTTGATGAAGAGGAGGAGCGTGCACAGTCCCTGCTTGTGGACAAGAAGAAGATGCAACAGCAGATGCAGGTCAATTAGGGGCGGGCGATATTGATGAACATAAAGATTATAAATAACAACATGCCACTGACATGATTTTCCTTATTTCTTCTATGAGTATAAAATGCAGAGGACCAATTCCTAAAACTCATCTGTGAGGATAATTTAGCAAAATGATAATATATTATATCATCTCTCAGAAATAGTAGAAAGCATGTAGTGTATATGCCCAGTATTTGAATTGTTGAACAAAAAGACTCCATATCAAATCCATGCACTTAAGTTTCCTTCTTCAAAACTTTAAATTTCCAAATCTAAAGCTTTGAAAAAAGTTTGAATTGTTGTATAAAGATCTTTGAAACTTAGTACCTCTCATGTGATTAATCTTAAATGTAGGAGTTGGAGGAGCATTTAGAAGAGGAAGAAGACGCTCGACAAAAACTACAATTGGAAAAAGTCACATGTGAAGGAAAGATTAAAAAACTTGAGGACGATGTTTTAGTCATGGAAGACCAGAATAACAAGCTTCAGAAGGTAAAGTCAAAATAATCCCATGAAGTCTTTTTAAAACTGAATATGTAATTATATAAATGTAATAGTTACATAACATGGTTGTTGATGTTTCGTAGGAGAGAAAGATAATGGAAGAACGGATCGCAGATTTCAGTGCAAACCTGGCAGAGGAAGAAGAAAAGTCAAAGAACCTCACAAAACTCAAAAACAAACATGAGTCAATGATCTCAGAACTGGAAGGTAAGGTGTTAGGAGAAACATACAGCTACCACCAGTACACTACATAACAAGGATGGAACAAAATCAGGTTTTGGAGATGACTATTTTGCTATTTCGTTGGTTAAATCACAGCGTTAGGGGGATTTTCTGTTGTTTTTCTTTAGTTAGTCCGATCATTAAGCCACTCTTCACATGATCCACTATACAAAAAACATCCATATTTAGGTACTTCCACTGCTGTAATTGTGACTATAATTTGAGCAGGAATAAAATGTCAAAATGTTCTCCTCTTATATTGTCAATCTTATGTCTTGTGGTAAATTGTGTCTTGTCCCCTTCCCAAATACATAAGTGAAATCTCTGTGATATTGTTTCAAGTGCTTTTGTTTGCTTTTAGTTCGCTTGAAGAAGGAGGAGAAAGGTCGTCAGGAGTTGGACAAAGCCAAGAGGAAGCTGGAGGCCGAGGCTAACGATATGCAGGAGCAGATCGCAGAACTGCAGGCTCAGATCGCCGATCTCAAAGCCCAACTCGCCAAGAAAGAGGAGGAGCTACAGAACGCCCTGGCCCGGTAAACACAACATTTGTTCACATGCCGCACTAGTATCTACTAACCTTATTCGACAACACCTTTTATTCTGGATATGTGGAAAAACTCTTTCACACTTACTGGTCCTTAGGAATCAAAAGCAATAGTCCCCATGATGTTACTGACAAAACTACAATCCAAACTTATGTAGTCCTTCTGCCATTTGATTAGTGCAGATAAATACATATTATTTTTTACCATTAAAGCTTTGTGTCTTGAATGTGTCTTGAACGTCCTATTATTTTGTATTTGAAAAAAAGTGTATTTCTTTTTCTTATTATTTTACCATTGACATGACTTATGTTCTGCAAGCTGAATTGGTGAGTTAACTAAGTGGTTAGTGGAACAGAATTCAATAATTTGGTGCTTTCACATAATCAGCCTAAAATCCTTCACTAGAACCAAATGTGAAGGCACCAACATCTACTGTTTAGACGGGACTTCCATTCATTTTATTGTTGGTATTTTTCATTACCTTACTTCTAGGCTAGAGGATGAGACAGCGCAGAAGAACAATGCACTGAAGAAGATCCGTGAGCTGGAGGGACACATCTCGGACCTTCAGGAGGACCTGGACTCAGAGCGAGCTGCAAGGAACAAAGCCGAAAAGATCAAGAGAGACCTGGGGGAGGAGCTGGAGGCCCTGAAGTCTGAGCTGGAGGACACCCTGGACACCACGGCCACGCAGCAGGAGCTCAGGTCAGTACAAAAATAGATATGATATGGATGCATGTAGTCTGTGGTGTCAAATATCTGCCTTTGTGATCAGAGCGAAGCGAGAGCAGGAGGTGACTCTGCTCAAGAGAGCCATCGAGGAGGAGAACCGCACCCACGAGGCCCAGGTCCAGGAGATGAGACAGAAGCACACGCAGGTGGTGGAGGAGCTCACGGACCAGTTCGAGCAGGCCAAACGAGTGAGCAAATCTATGTGTCTTAGTGTTGTCCAAAGTATTAAAAATCAAATATTAATCAATACTAAAACTATTATGAATACTCAATCAAATTATATATACTGACATTTCTTTAGCTTGTTTTGATCATTTAAAAACTATATACAGAAGAATAGAAACAGTTTGTCAAAAAAGAGCTTTTAATAATTTTAATAATAATGATAATAATAATGCATCAATTTTATATAGCGGTTTTTTGACATTATTCATTCACTTCATACACTGCGATTATAGATAATTGCTGTGGTATGGAAATTGGTATTGTGTATTGAGTTAGTTTTGTGATATGATTATGATTGCATCCATGGGTAC
>JAPMNZ010818933.1:0-10669 GCA_029875035.1 Pomatoschistus microps | reverse complement strand
CACACACACACACACACACACACAGACAGACAACTTACAACAATACATGCACACGCACATACAGATAACTTACAACAACACATCCACACACATAACCTACAACAACTGTTGTGTGTTTGTGAATGTGTTACAGTAACACATTCACTAACATACATAACTTACTACAACACACAGACACACACAGACAACTTATAACAATACATGCACACACACAGACATATAACTTACTACAACACACACACACACAACATATGCACACCCACCACACACACACACGTAGCTTACAACATGCTAATATTAAATTTAACCACAAAACATTTCCAAAATATAATAAAAGTTACTTTATTTGTATGAATGTATTTGCACTGCATGGGTTTAGTTCCAAACCAATGTTGTTGTAAAATGATATCGATCTGTCCGGGCTCCGCTCGCTGCCGCCTCCGTATTCACCGCAGATGTTTTAAATCGACAGATAGATACTTTATAAATCCCTCGTAGGAGAAATTCAGGTGTCCAGCAGAGTCATCCAGGTTTGTTGTACAGTCTGACAGCCGAAGGAGCAAAGGTGTAGAATACTGATGTCTACATGGATACGACTGTTGGCCGGGTCACCACTGGGAAATGTTAGCTGTTTGTGTGTGGAGCTACCTTTCCTCATTTAAAACAATAAAATACTATTTGTAATGATAGCAGTTAGATGATGTTATGAATGTTTTTACAGTTATTGTCATGTGTGTCTGATGTACACGCTTGTCAATCTACTTCTGTATACGTTTAGAGTTTAATTTATTAAGCTTAAATTGAGGTTTTGTTATATTGGCCATTTAATTACAAATAAAAGGACAATGTGCAGTTACATTAAAAAGATGGCTGCACCAGATTTAGCACCGTGCTACTTTCCATTTGTAAATAACAATATCAGTAACATAAAAAGTACAGTTCAGTAAAGTTCCCAACATAGTAACAGTCCCAAGTCACAATATACAGGATACAATACAATTCAGATTTAGCTGCAATACAAAGTTTCAGTACAATATTTAGCAGCGATGTATAAAGTGCCACACCATTTTCAAACAAATAAAGAATAACAATTAGTTAAAATCCTGAAAATGGGTCCAAACCAGTGCTGCCAAATGTGTAAAAGGAAAATAATAGTTTAAATGGACCTCCTCTTATCCAGCCCTCGTCGTCACCTTCCAACAAGGCCCGGACAGTGGCCCCGCATTAAAGGCACAGGACACAAACTCAACGAGACACTAGTTTGCGCCCCTTTTATAACGAGACCAAACAAATAAACCAAATGTAGCCAAAAAAACAGACTTTTTGTTGTTGTTGTGAGAAACATTCAGCAAATGCCAAGAGAGCGTGAAAAGAGCACCTGCGTCGCTCTGAAGGACGCACAAACGAGCTCTTAGCAACAACACGCACTTAACTAACGACATAACATCCAACACGGAGCAAACCTTTCAGAATATCTTTCATTTCTTCCTTGGAGTAAAGTTGTCAGGACGGAAGTAACGGAGACAGTTGTAATGGAGCTCACGGAACAATGATAGAGCTTGTTTGAGTTCTTTTGTGTCTTGTAGTTTACGTTTATGTTGTAGAATTTAATAATTTTTGGGGTTTTTTTGGTAAATAGTCGACTCAAATGGCCGGATTTCGGGCTCAAATTCAGTGGTTTCCAGAATTCAAATTCAAATTCAAATAACCATAACTTTATTTATCTGTGTGGAACTTCATTTGCAGACAAAGCATCAGTGGGGATACCTAAAAACACAGAAACACAAGATATGAATTACAATACAAGTGGGATTAAATTACGAAAAACAGCCAAAACAGGTCATTTCCTAATCAGCTGTTTGAAAGGCAGATTGAGGTCGGGGGGAAGCTGGGAAACAATAGATTTTTAGACTAGAGATTATTTTCTACATTAACTCAAATCACAGTCGATAGATGGATACTTCATTGATCCCCGTAGAAGAAATTCAGGTGTCCAGCAGCAGAAACATGGTACAATGATACCACAAGCTTAAGAAGAATTGCTCTAAGAATTACATTATAATACTAGTTTTAGTATTGTTTTAATTTGTGATTTTTGTATCAATTTAACCGTCCTAATGCACACTGTTGAATAATGTATGTTTAATCACCAGTTCGTCACTTCCTGCTTGCTTTGTGGCCTTACTTTTGTCATATCCCAGGCCCTTTGGCAGCCGCCTGATTCGCGGCAGCACCATTTTGTGAAGCCAGGGACAGGGATCCGGCGCCGTGTTGTAAATGAGCCTTAGCTTTCTGCCCCGTTCTCCCGACAGTTTTCACTTTTTTATGGATTTTCATAAGTCATCTGGTGGGCCGTTAAAAGATCATAGTCTGAAGAAGTGATGGAGGCTAAATTTAGACCTCCCTCCTGCAGTTGTGGCAGAACACACGGAGCCAGCTCAACATTTTTCTTGACTAGAATTTGTCAAACATAGAGGAGATATAGATCACTGCAGATTTACCCCTCTAGAACTAGAAAATATGTCTGTTTTAACTGTAAAGTGAGAAGATCTGCCAGTGGGGCTAGCGATTTTTACTTACTGTACTTACTTAAGAAATCTTCAATCAAGTCTTATGAAACATATAATAAAGTAGCGTATTCCAAGTGCAAAGAAGTGCATGCATCAGATTATTTAAAAACGCAGATGTTTCAGTGCAAAGACGTGTCTGTTATGTCAATTAAACAAATATTTAATCCGCAAATTAAATATTGGTTAATAAAAATCCATTCATTTTAGTTTTAATCCATTAGCCTACACATTTTAAAACACATTTTCTATCACATTTACAGTACAAAATTAAAGGCAAAGAATATTATAATTCTAAGTAGAAAATGAGTGTCAGGCTGACCCTTTTGATCTGTAAAATAGTCTTTTTAGTTCTTGTTGTCTGCTATTGACTACAGAATAAAAACATGTATGTAAAAAACTATATAGAGCATTTATTTCCCCCATAAACATTGTTCTTTGCTTTCACCAATACAATTTTGTATCACTGTGCAGTTAAAAGGTTTGATTCTAATTTATGTGAATTCTGAAAGACACAAACTCAAAGAAGGAGAATTATAGATTCAGAACTCCATAAATTTTGCAGCTGCTTGTTGACTATTCTCAAATATATGACTCACAACCCTAGAAAGAAAGACGCTGATGTTACTTTAACATTGGACCTGGAACCATAACAAGATAGAGATTAATTAGAGCATTTTTGTAATAAAATAACACATCATACTAAACCATATTATGTCTTTATCAGTAAAATACCTAAAAGCCGAAATCTGCCCATTGTTTGAAAAAGAAAAGGTACAGATTAGGGCTGCACGATATATCAAAAAAAATATCGTTATTGTGATATTGGTGCGTGTGATATCCATATAAAAAATATCCACAATAAGAACAAAAACAAACAGACACACCAACATTCAACAAGAACAACATACAAACAAACACAAAAAGTATATAAATATATGCATATGAATGTCATTAATGTTGTGCTTATTTTTTCATTATTTGTCTCAATTATTTGTTTCAATGCAGATTTGCAATTTTAGTTGAAAGACAAAAATATTGCAATAATATCGTTATCGCAATACTAAACACTCATATCCATATACCGTGCAGCCCAAGTACAGATGACAAATATTGATGCTCAAATGTTTTCTCTATTTTTTTACAGGACAATTTCTCAAAAAAGTAATCAGCGTATTGTGACAAAGCTGAGGGAACTAAATTTCAAACCACAATCACTAGTTTTCACAAAGCACCTAAAAGTGACTCAGGGATTTTTCTTGAAGTGTGTAAAAGAAGAAATGTTTTCCATTAAGATGATTTTGTGTTCTAATGTGTTCACAACATTGAAATTTTTCGGTTGAAACAAGCAACAAGTAATATTTATGAGCAAAGAACGTTGGGTACCCCAGCTTTAACACAAAACAAAGCACACACACTTTCACTGCAGTAGATGTGGTTCATAGGGAGAAAAAACTCTAGTAGAAGTAAGAAAGTAGTAATCAAAATGTTTTCAACTAATCTCATCATCGTTGCCAAAGGTGTAGTTTCTCCCAAGGACAAACACAACATTTTGTATAAAATGAGTTGTTCCGATATTCAACCAAAGCCTCATTTACCAAACATGACATTATTAAATCCCCCTTTGATTAGATCCCTCCTGCCTCCGCATACTTCAGGTGGCTGCAGGACGGGGAGGCTCCGAGGCCTCTGATTGGCTGAGAGGGTTGGGTAAGCGAGAGTGAAGGAGAGAGAGGCAAGTAGAAGTGAAAGCAGATGGCAGAGCTGGCACCTGTCTCCCACTAAAATCTGTTCTGAGCCCCGTCACTTTCTGCCAAAACAAGGCTGGTAGTTTTAACCCTTTGCGGCCAATACTCCCTCAACATTTTGGTGAAGATGGAAAGTCTCCGCCTATAAACAGACTGTGGGTCTGGTCTGCGAAGACGCAACGTTTAGAAATGACAGTCATATGCTTTCATAAATAACATCTTTATCACTTTGTTCAACAAATACTTCCTTCAAGAAGAAATATGAGGCATTTTTTGGCCATTAAATTGTTATGATGAGACTTTTTACTTTGTCATTTCAAGTATGAAGGGTAATAGAAGTGCACTGTATCATGTACATATTTGAACCCACAGAGGCAATGAATTACTACCTCAATATTCTTGCACTAGAGTGTAATAAAGATTTATCTACAGATGTATACAAACAAGTATATATTTCTTGCGCTAGACTAGGGTACACAGTAAAGTATACCGTATAGAGTTGTGTTCCTCATTCCTACTGTTCTGTAATTTGTGATGCCGAATTGACATTTTTCCACTGTAGTAAATGGGAAAATTTCCCACAAATAAAGGATCTTTTCATCTTAATCTTAAATGCTTTCCACCTGTAACTCCCTATGCGACTACCAGACGGAGAAGTGTGAATGTGTTTTATTTTGATCCAGATTTGAAAAGGAACGGCTGCAAACACAGCCATGTGATCGTAAAGAACATAATTTCACTTCTAACAATTTTTTGGGAAATAACTGTCTTAAAGGCAGAGTGTTACCATGCTTTTACAGGACTGAGACTGGAGTTAAATGTTTTTGCACGAAGTTCCGATATTCACCAACATTTGGCTAAAATGTCTCCTTTAAGTCCATGAAACTAGTTCCTCGCTCTCAAAACCGTTTGATTCTATCACTAGTATTTGCCCGAGTGTATGTTTGGCCTGTTTTTATGTTTTTATATTCACTATTTCATACAAAGAAGTGAAAAAGAGAGGACCACCATCTCTCAGTGATACTTTCTTCCAGGCGTGCAGAAGACACATTTTCTAATAAGACAAAAACAAACATGTGTTATTTATGAGGAACAAAAAGTATAGTATCGCAGCTTTACGCTTCACCTTAAACTGACCTCACTACAAAGAAGCGAGTACGTTTGCGTCATGTCAGTAACAGCTGTGCTAAAAAGATATTTGCTCGGTCCACTGCCCATCACTGCCAGAGAGTGACGCCTCATCCAAGCGTCCAATGTGCAACGTGAGAAACAACAGAACCCCACCAGAGCCTCCATTACTATCCATTATTTGTGTGCTTCTAAAATGGGAAACGCGTACATGTAAATTATTTCCTAAAGCCTGAATTTTGGTATTCTCCCAGCCTTTTTCGCAGCACAATAGAATTCACAAGCAGCGTACAGACTGGTGTGCGCTGGTAGACGGGCTCAGACAGGGGCCGGCGCCAGGAGTGCGGGGCAGACGTGGCACACATTTGGCACAGGAGGCCGTCTGTTCCAGGTGGCTGCTTCTATAAGGTGGATCACTCTCAGCGCTCCTTCACATGACACGGCAAGATTCAGGCAGAAAGGCACGGTGCGTGTTTGGTGCTGGAGGACTAACAAATCCAACGCTGAATAGAGCCGACCATGTGCTTATCAATCATGGAGACAATGCGTGTTTTTTAAAAAGAGCTTATTGTGCAAAACCAACTTCATGTTTGAGGTTTCATGTGTTTCTGTATCATTGGCTGCGATATAGTGTTGGTTTGATGAATGGATGAGTAATTTGTGTTTTGTGTATATTCGCATATATTTTAGTTAGTTTGATTCATTTCAAACCTGATGAACACAATATCACATATATTTACACTAATACAGGTTTGAAAAGGGGTTGGATGAAGCTGCTGCTTGTTTATTCCCCACGATTCACAGATTACAATGCATTAAACAACATACAAAATCAATACAAATTTGATACTGTGCAGTACATATCGTAATATACCCTATCTTATCATGAGGTATTAGACACACAAAACACACACACCCACACACCCACGTTAATTGTGATCGAAACCAAATCGCAATTTTTATTGTTGCAAATCGCAAAGTCAGCCATTACTCAAGGTCTTGCAAACAAAAAATGGGCTGACTATAAGCAAATCCCTTGAATTTGGAAAAAATGTCTCCTAATTTAAAGATTTGTCTGGGGAACAAGCAAGTATCTTTTGTCTTGTTGTGGGGTAGAAGCATTGTTCTGTCTTTCCAAACGAGACGTATCTTCTGTTTCAACATGTGGCATGGTGGTGCAGTGGTTAGCACGTATGCATCACAGCAGGAGGCTCCTGGAGTCAATCCCACCTCCAGACAGAACCTCTCAGTGTGGGGTTTGCTTGTTCTCCCCGTGTGTTTTCTGGGTGCTCCGGTTTCCCCAATCTCCAATATCGCCATTGTGACTCCAATCCATTAACAACATGTATAATAGCATGTAAAAAATATAACAATCTGAATATAACGAGTGAATGAAGGTGATGATCGGAGGCTTCAGTCATCACTGTGTGAATGGAAAATATTGTGCTCACAAATGTGCACTCTGCTTTATTCTACTTTTTATTTTTTATCATCACGTTTTAACATCATGTCTGACAAACAACTTTCATTTGTAAGTATACTATAACATTTTTGCAGGGAATATTATAGTATTGTTAGTATAAAAACGTACTATAGGTTAGAACATGTTGAAAATGTGTGGTTATTGAAAGAAACACATTACATTTCTTATCCAAAATGAATCCAAACGTCCAAGAGGAACCTCTCAACACAAGCAAACAACCTCCATTATTAACAGAATAATGGAGGAAATGAAACCGTAATCATATCTTTTTTTGTAATTGACTAGATTTTTTCATCCCTAGTTTGACATAATTTCACCTGGATATTGTTTTCTGCTTCTTCACCCACAGCTGAGATTTACATCACCAATAAACCCTCTGCATAGTGCTTATAAAATGACTAATTATGATTGAGGACTGTGCTTTTAAATGATAGTTAACAATGCTCAGCACGCCTGCACCACATTGATAATGAGTTACAATATTAATGGTAAGGGGGCTGTAAGTCAAGACCGAGTGAGAGCTTTCTAGTGGGACAAGATAGATGGGGAAAGAGGGTTCAATATTGACATAATATGCATGCATTGTAAAAATTAGAATGCAATAATAAGTCATTAAGTTGGATATTGGATGATTACAATATTACTGATTCCCTTTCCCCTCTCATAATTTTAATTTTTGGAATATTTAGTATGTTAATAATGATAACAATAAATCTAAATAAAATACATACACCGTGTCTAGGCCTATATTTTAGTGTTACAAAAAGGTACTAGAAATATGTATTCAAATAAAGATGTACTTCGACATTAATCCACGTGAATGTGTTTAGTTTTTAGTCCCTGAGGCTTTACTCATTTTTGTGCTGAGATTAAATTACAACAGTGCATGAAAAATCTAATTATACCAACCTCACTGTAATACCGTAATTGACCAGCAGAGTGCGCCATAGGACACACTTCTTGTCCCTCTATTTCTCATACAAAGCCACTGAAGTCCCTCTAACTTCTACATTTAAAAGTTTTGGTCAAATACTGCACCTGTTATCGCTGAAACACTCCAAGTGCTCTGAAACGTCATTATCAAAGTCACTTCTCTCCTACTTTACTTTCCTCGTGTCCTTTGCTTTCACTTTCTTTTTTTTCACTTGGAAGGAACCACAAATTGTATCCAGACTTTTGCACATAGTAACTCACTATGTAGAAGTGAAACAATTACAAACAACCATTGGATGTGTTTCTGGGCTAACGGCAGTGACGGGAGTCGACCAGGGAATAAAAACCTCCCCTTGGGTTATTTTCAAATTGCGGGCTTATTTTTGTAATTGCGGTGACTATTTGTTAAACACCACATGTTTGGGGGGTTTTTACAGAAAATGGACTCTCAGAAACAAGTACTTTTATCATTTATTTCTCCTGTGCAGTAATTATAAAAGCATTCCTTATGAACTTATTCCAAGCGGTGAGTTTCTCTGGAGTGTGCTGACAGAACATGAGCAGTGGAAAAGTGTGTGTGCTGCGGAGATGAATGTAAAAGCAGATTTGAAAGTTAGGAGAGGAAACTTGTGCACACGTTTAAGTAATAGAAACAGCTTTTATTTCTATTTTCTGAGCTGTAGTTATTTAATAATTTATGGTAAAGGAGTTACTTTGTACATGTATTTGCATGTATTTTATGCTGTTTGCTTTTAATTTGTATCTTTTGTGCCTGTGAACCACTTTGGGCAACTGGTGTTGTTGTAAATGTGCTGTACAAATAACGCTGACATTGACATAAAATAATAAAATGAAATCATACATTTTCATTAATGTAACATTGGCAACTGGTTATGATCAAACCGGAATTGTGTTTTAAACCTATAGTATGGAGTCCAAATTTAGAAAAAAAATGTTTAGCAAAAACTTATTTAGATTCATATTTCCTATATGAAATTGTATTTATATTATTATTGACAGGCAAGCATCACATGGTCTTGTTCAGGAACAATAGGAACTGGTTGGGGCCAAAAGAGTAGGATTTTTTTTTATTTTGACTTCTGACATTACTTTATGTGACTTGAGTTTCACTATTGTCTGAAAACAAAATGTGTTTATTGTTTTGATTTAATTACAACTGGACCAAATATAAAGTTAAAAACATTATTTTATATTCAACTCTTTCTTCTTCTAATGTCGTGTTGGGTTAAAATGTTAGAATAAAATGTTAGAATAAAATAACATGCCTTGGTAGCCCATAAACATCAAGTTAATAATAATATTTGAGAATCATAGTAGGGGCCACTAACATGCTCTTGTGGGCTGTATTTGGCAGAGTTTGACATGCCTGGTCTAGTTTATTCATGAATGTACAGTATAACATTCAGTATAATATTCAGCATTCCATGCATTCCCAACTCATGTTAAAAAAAGCATAAGTATTTTCTCTAGTTTAAGTCCTGGTTGGTAGTATTGTCCAGTCCTTGTTTTGTCTTGGTTTGGCATTTATGTTTTCACAATAATAATATAGCAGATGTTGATATAAAATTGTAAGTGAATTATGGTGTTTGGTGCATTTGCTGCGACCCCAGAACTCAGACAGTGGAGATGCGTAGAACAATTATCCGGCCCAGAGGACATGGTCGTCCCAAAAAGTGGGCGCTTGGCAACAATAGTTGAATAGCCCTGGTGTATAACAGCGAATGAATATTAACATCCACATGGCACAATTAGGCATTGTAATTGTTAACGTTCTATCAACTCCAAATCCAATTCTTGAACCCTTCTGATGACAGACGCATTGAAGTCCTCCTTTTTTTGTTCAAATTTGTCACCATTTTTAAGTATATTTTTCACCCTACTGACAAGAAGTTTTTGTCAGTCATTTCATGAAGTGAAATCATTTTTGTATATAGATACATTAAACATAGAGGGAAATATTGTTTGTATTTTCTTCACTTTCTGAAATCACAGATCAAAAATTGTGGAGGGTTTTTTTCAATATATTTTTGAAGTTTCACCTGTAAAACCTGTATATTCTGTATCATTTCAACAACTGTAACAACATAATAATGTATTATTTGTGCCCAAGTCGTCTGTAATGTTTGCAAACTGATATCGGAATACTTTCTGAGGTATTACTACAGGAAGCAGATCAACAATGAAATCACGAGGGTTGTCAATCTTTGTCGTTTAGTCGGTTCATTGGTCCATAGTTCTTCTGTCGTATTATTATTATATTTATTGACCTTTATTTACATAAGAAAGTCCCACTGAGAGTTCAATATCTCTGTTTTCAGACTTAGCCCCAGAGAGAGGGGAACTACATGTTTTTATTTTAATGCATTTATATTACAAGACTTTCTATGTGAAAACTGCAAACAGCAAAATCACTGCAAATGTTCTGTACATATGAACCTGGATATTGAAGCCAGATCAAACTTTACGTAATAACTTTTTTAAATTGGTTAATTTTGTTTTAGTTTTTTCCTTCTTATTATTTTTTGTGACTACGGCTCAGGTTTGTAATAATATTTCGAGTATTTGTCACGTCCCCTTTTCGGGCGACCATTGGTTCGACAAGGCATTTGTTTAGTCGACTACAGCATTATCACTACAATATCGCCATAGTGACCACATTTTCCAAAACCTCCAAAACCAAACCGGCGTCTATCTCCCCGGGCCATGGACTTCTCCGGCCTGGTGCAGTTGGCAATGCCCAGGGGTTGTTGTCATGCAGTTCAATGTGGCGCTCCCATAGACACACACAC
>JAPMNZ010818900.1:0-10187 GCA_029875035.1 Pomatoschistus microps | reverse complement strand
TTCGCTAAACTTGATAAAAACAATGCTTTAAACTGGGTAAACTTCACTTATACAAAAAGTCAATAATTGCTTCATCTAGTTAACATGTATCTTGACTGATCTTTAAAGCTAGGGAACCTAACTTTTTTATTTTAATAATACAAAGATTCTTGTAAACATTTTTTTTTCAGGCTAAAAAGCTGATCTTAATTTGTGACAGAGGCAAAAAAAATACATGCATATTTAAAACTAGTGTTGGGACCAAACTGTTTTGAGAGTTACAAACTTGTATTACATAGTTCAGAAAGTGATGTACCCCAGCTTTAAAAGATAATGCCAACATAATCAAGCAATTAAAGCAAAGTGTGATAAATGACGTATTTTTCACTTACATTGGTGTGTTCAGACCTGGATATTCTGCTAATTAAGTGCATAGAGAAGCCAGTACTGCTTAATCACAAGTTTATTTACTTCACTTCCAAATCTGTTACTTATTGAGCTGATTGGTGGAAAGTGGACCAATTTTTCCTCTCATCGATAAACAAAGCCCAAAGTGTACTAGAGTCTACTCCATTTGGATAACTCTCTGACTGTAACATAACCAATTACAAATTCATGGCTACAATTTTATAATCCATTGCGTTACAGGTTGATTATCTTCTCAAAAAGCACCAAACCTGCTCAATCATAACATAACAAACCATTTGTTATAAGTTACTTTCCAGACAAAAAAGAGACAAGCGAGAGACCAATTCTTCCACCACCAATTTTACATCTTTGCCACTTAAATACAATCGGTCCAAATCATAAGAAGTACCTTTCAAACGCTATTGCCTCTTTTGTGAAACCCCAATCTATGCAGTCCCTTTGTAAAGAATGGACCTAGACGCGTTAGCAATACAACAACCGAGTACCTGTATACTGCAGATATTATGTAAGTACGTATACATCGGTACTGACAATGTACTCTCTGGTGCTGTTCTATTTTTTGTATTAACTTCATAAATGTTTGTGAATATTTTTAGAGCTTTCTCGACTTTGTATGCGAAATGTCTTTGATATTTGGATGATGTAAGAAGCACATATGAACAGTGTTTGGTAAGGAGTGTGTTATAGGAGCCAGTATGGAAACGTAAAAAAAAACCACGCATGAGGAAGCCATATTTGATCCATTTGACGAGAGCAGCTGTATTTACTGTTACGGATGGAAATAAATGCCCCTGTTTGACTTTGTGTGCGTTTGTTGTTGATGTTTGAGGCGAAGGAGACTGAGTTTTGTCGGAAACAGCTGCTGAGGAAGCGCAGTGTAACCAAGGACAGCTGCAGCCAGAATGGAGTGGTATTTGTTATTGCTGTGTAAATATACAGAGACAAGGGCAGGTATTGCTAGTTTTGGGTGTGAGTTCTGTGCAATTTAGTGACAAAATACTGAATATATGATTTGTAATTTTATGCGTTGACATTGCTCAGTGCATTCAGGATCATAAGTAATTAAAGAGGAGATATGTAATTCTTAATAGAGTAGAATAGAGTTTTTAACTATGGTACAACATCAAAAACAAACCTGTTTTTAGTTCTGTCTATGCTGATATCAGGAACTTATAGTACAAGCATGTAACTCCGCCCCTTCTGTCTAACCGCTCATGTCTAAGTCCTGTAATAGTATGACGTCACATTTTTTACTGCCCATGAATAAGTTTTGGCAATTTCTCAGGTGAAATTTTCATTAGTGTTTGCAGCCGGTAATTCTCCGGTGGTATAGCTTAGGCAGTTCCAAGTGAACAGAATTTTTTACCCCTCTCCTATTTTACATTCTAAATAAGTAAATAATCTCATCCTTTTTAATGGCCTAAATAATACATTGTTTTTCTTTAAAGCGGGATCCTGCCTTGAATGAATTTTCAATTGTTACTAGACATATTAAATCCCTTGGTTGCTCATTTGACTCGTTACTTTTATTTGCCATTTCATTTTAATCCTTTTGAATTTTGTTAAATTCATAATTATTATAAACAGGGAAAATCTTTTAGGATATTGTCTTTAAATCATCTCGCACTGGTTAAAAAGCATCACAATAGTGCCTTTTTGTAAACTGAAAAATGAAAAGGGAAGTAGATCATTTCTGTGATTATTTTGTGTTGCCACATGACGTGACGAAGGGAAGATGCTAAAGTCACACACGTCAAGTGACCGTTTCCCCCAAAATCAGCTTTGTGTAGAATAGATGAAGCAATAATTCACATGACCATCTCAAAACAGGCCAGTGTAGTTGAACTGGACTTTACCCAGGCCCTTGTATAGTTTGGACTCTGACTTCAGCCATAACGTGTGCATTTACACTTCGTAATAATCTTTTACCGCAAGTATCAGGTCTTGTATCGATGGACTTGTTCACACCTCAGTGAAAAAACTCAGCTTAAGGTCTTAAATAGTGAGTTGTGATAGCTACAGTTTTCACGATAAAAGTGTGTGCTAACATAAAAAAGCCTTGTTAAACAAATCAAGACAATGTCTCTTAATTTTCTTATAAAACATGTCTGAATATGTAGATTTGTTCTAAGAAAGAACTATGAGTCACTGTTCGATGCTTTGAGCCAATAACTGCTGAGTGAGGATGGGCATCTCTTTTTCACTCGTCTGTCGGAAACACTCTTCTAAAGACACCAAAAAGCACGTACAAATAGATGGCATTTATTGCATAGGTTCAGTTGGGTCTCCCCAGTTTTAAGCTCAGACTTAAATCTCCTGACCTATATCAGTCATGTAATACTGTTAATCAGACAGCTGACTTCAAGAGGATCAAGTGAGCCTCCAGATCTCAACTCACCAACTAGTAGTACAGGGTTTTATTTCTCCACTGTAGGACCAATAAAAGGTATCATTCAGAATCTGCCAAGCTTAGGAAAAAAAAAATATTTAATCTCTACTTGCAGCTCCAAATGCCACATCGTCCGGTCCAAAGACTAAACCCAGACTCTCCAGACTCTGCCCTTACATAGAACAAACCAGAAGACACCAATTTGACTTTTCAAGCCTCGACTTTATTCTTTTTTTTTTTTATGGAAACAAAGAAATAGCTGCCTTTGTATTGGAAGAAACGTGTTGAAGACAAAGTAAAAACTGACGAGTGGAGCAGCAGTTTAGAGCAGTAACCAGTTCAGGCTGAGGTCAAAACAGGAAAAAATGAAATAAAATGTCTTAAGTTTTGGAGTGAGGACCTTCAACAGACGCGACACAAACGCAGTCTCACTGATCGTATCGAGTTTCCATGGTTTTCTTTTTAAAAGCAAGGATACATTAAATTAACATACATTACGTGTTGGGTTAAAAGAACAGACACAATGTGGTTTAACTTAAAAGTCTTTAAATATTTGTTAATGCGGTTCTAAAACTATCATAAAGAGTGAGTTTGACCGACGCAGACCGTGCCAATCTCGTGATGCCAGTCCGTGATTCGAAACCTCCCAAAGTCCTTTCCAAAGTGACATGTGTAACCGGACGATAGTGAGCGTAATGCAGCATTTAGTTGTGAAAGTAAAGCTTTTCCGAAAAAAAAAAACAAAAAACTTAACAAGTGCTGGAACACGCAAATGTTTAGTAACAAGGTTAAAATAATATTAAAGACTTCTGAAAAAATATAGATTTTATAATAAAAAGCTTGTCTTTAACTCAAAGTGCTGTCAGGCTCGGGGCAGAACCGGAGCAGAACCGGAGCAGAACCGGAGCACCGCAAACTAAACAAGGATCGCCTCCGGGAACACAAAATAACCACGTTCTTTCGCCGACTCATCCGCTAGCTTCACATTAAAATCGTAACCGTCTGCCTTGGTTTTTACTCTAAAAAGGTCGGTTGAAATAAAAATAATAAAATGGTGAACAGGTCGACAACATGGATTGACCGTAGCCCTGTCTCGAAGTGAAACATTCAGTCTCAGTTTTGTGGCATCAGAGGTTTTTACACACCCATTCTTCTCCAGTCAAACAAACACATATATAAAAAAAAGGATTCACAAATAAAAATACAACAAAAATAAAAAACTTTTGACCAGTTTTGAGACGTTTAAAAACAAAAAAGAGCCGGCACCCGATATTTCCCCATATGCGGCTGGGATTCGATTGGCTGTGAAAGCGGTTCTGGACGTTATGAAGAGATAGCGGCATTTTTCAACCGATTATAGTGCTGCGCTAATGCGGCTAGCTCTTCTTAGCTTTCCAGGACATGTATTTTTTTTCCCCCTCTCAACCCAACAGATAATTCGGTTTAAGTTAGAGCTTTTGGGAAGGTATGCTACAGCAGGAGTCTCTCTGAAAGTGATCAATGAAATTTTTGTCTTGGATTGTGTGGAATGCGCGAGAAATGAGCCCGAACTGTTTCAAAACAAACTATTTTCGTAGCCATTTTTGACTGTAAATATCAGGTACAGGCCCTTTCTTTCGTCACTGGTTCAAAGACACGACACGTGGGTAACTTTTGGACCTTCATATTAATAAGTGAATGTAATGCTGGACTTAATATGGACAGCTTTAGTTGACCGGTGGGTGGAGCGGGGGGCAGGGAGAGACGTTTTTCATGTGGGGCTCGGACATCATCTCCTCGCGGTACAGGCAGCGGAAGCCGTCGGAGTAGTCGTCGTCGTTGCCGTGGTCTCTCTGGCCGCCGCCGCGCTCCCGTCGCCCCCGGAGACGCTGCGTGCCGCCGATCTGGCCCGCCTCCAGGATGTAGACTGCGTTGGTGGAGAGGGAGAACTCCAGACTGTGGAGGTACTCGTCCACGGTCTCCCGGCAGTGGATGAACTCGGCACTGTCCACCTGCGGAGAGAGAGAGAGAGGCGGGTTAAGACGGTACTCTCGGGGCGTGTGGCAAAAAAACATGAAATAATAATGATAGAGCTGAAATATAGCCATACTCTTAGTTCTAGAGTTTTTAACAAACAACAACTATTTTAGGAATAGATTCATCTGCTACAGTTACAGATTCCAAAACATGTAGGCTGAGATTTCAGTAGGGCATCTTTCAGAGGACTTTCAATTTGGGAACATATTTAACGTTTTGATACGGTTAAGTAAAAAATAAATGTTTTTGGCCCTCAAAAAGGATGCATCAGGGGAAAAGAAAATATAAAATGGACATTCATCTTTAATATTACCATTTGTAGTACACCCCTATGTGAGATGTTTTGGGGTCATTACCGAGTCTCGATGATAAAAATAGTCATGTCTTGAAATATTAGATTCATTATTGAATAGAATAAAATCAGGCAACTTGACTTCAAACCTTTTCTGCGGAAAATTATGATAAAAAGCACCCATCAGTATACTAGTATGTCTAGCTGCCGATGTGTCCATGCCTTGTGAAAGCAGCTGAGGTCAGAGGTGAAGTCTTCCTCAATAGTAAAATCAGAGAAGAGACATGAAAAAGCTCATCATTCCTACAGCATGTTATTATCAGATTGGATGGAGAGTGTCCACAATTCTTCAGTTGGATTTAGGTCTGGACTTTGACTGGTCAATTTTATCTGTAGTCTTTATGTTTAGGTAAGCATATTTCCCAGCATGAAGTCACCATTCAAGAATAAGATAAGACGACATCCAAAATCAGCTAGCTTATTGTCTAAAGTGACGAGTACACTTCCCAGGTTTTTCAATAATAAAACAACCCGATAGTGTGCGTGTTTATATTCTGTATATTCCAGTAACATATGTGGTGTGTGTAGAGCCTGCAGCTTCCTGACCTGTGCCTTCTTCATCAGGTCGTTGCAGATGGAGAACCAGTCGGGCGTCACTGCCTCCAGCTCCAAAGTGATGATGGCCAAAGCCAACGTGGAGCCCTTGAACTGCCAGAGCTGGTGGCAGGCCATGCAGTGCTGCGCCTGCCTGGTCCACAGCGCCCCCTGGAAGCCGGAGGGTCTGTTCTGATGCGGCACCCCGGAACCCAGGCCGATGGACGGGATGAGGAAAGGCTGCCCAGACACCAGGAGAGCGTGGAACTGGACAGAAAAACGCAGGGAAACTCAAACTCGGACCAAAACTTTTGCATCATTTTTGTCTTTTTGTCATCACATTCGAAAAATAACATAGGATGACCACTGAAAAAACATGAGGTTGTGAAATGTGAAGGTAGAAGAGACAATCCCAAAGTGTAGAAACAATTTAGCAACTTGCAGTCAAACTGGTAGAGCCCCTGATATTAATAATTCAAAACAAACTAAGACACATTTTAAACACACAGCAAAAACAATATGTAAACACTTAGACAAAAGAAAGAGCCATAAAACTTAAGAGATAGAGGACTACAAAAAACAATAAATGTATAGAATATGTCCTGGTTTCAGAAGTTCCAGAGGCTATTCTGCTACTTTGGCTGTTTTGCATCAAATTTACCTTCTTGTTTTAATTTACCTTAAAACAAGAATTGCCAAATGGAACAAGCCTAAATTGCCTCATTTAGCTTGTAGTATGAGAAGACCTGCATGTTCCTTGCTCAAAATGGAATCTTATGACTAATATGTGGCATCTTTAAGGGATTGGACGACTGCTTCTACCGAGTATATCCGCGCACCAATAAGAACGGGACATTGTGGTCATCCTTTAACATTCCGCTATAGATCTTGCTCCTGATCCCGTCTCGTCTGTGCCGCTCGATCGTCTCCGCTCGGCGAGACTTTGAAGGCGGCACAGCTCTCGTGGCCTCTGTGGACTCGTGTGAACTTGTCCGTGTTGTGTCCTGTGCGTGCGGTGCTCCATCTGAGGCGGTAACAGTTTGTGTGTTGCTGCGGGTGCTCCGAGGTGTTCACGGACTGGGATTTTTGTCTGAATTTTTCTTCACACGCTGCTGACAAATGAGTGCGTGAACTCCCAGAATTCAAACCAAAAAAATAGGTGAATAGCATGGGAATAGGAATGTCCAATGTTACTACACAAATGCTGTAACCATAAAACTATAATGTAAGATTAAAATTATTCGTGCCACAGTGGGGAAGCAGTAAGAAATGGGAGCACATGGCACAAGATAAGTGAACAATAGCTATACTAAGTAAAACAATCTCATAATGACAAAAAAGAAGTGTAAAAGTTTTGCATTTGGTAGTATAAGAGGCAAGTATAAAGTACTGTATATTCTAGTGCAAGCAATGTGTAGTTTTACATGTTAGCATATGTACATGTTAGCAGCAGTATGTTTATATTTGCTGGTGTAATGCTAATGCTAGTTTCAGGAGTCCAAAATATCAAAACCAAATAGTCAGGAATTCAATCATTGTCCAATTTCTACTTTCATACCGAGGAGAAACATTTCTGTCTCGACTATCCATTTATGTTTGACAATTTTAACCAATGCTACCGCTAAAGCTAAACAATCCAAGTTAGCCGACAATATAGCAAGCAGTGTGTGAAGAAAACATTTTACACACACTTCACGAAAGTGTGTGTAAAATCACGTTTGAGGTTTGTGGGATTTGTCAGTGTGGCAAAGTATTCCATGGATTTCCTTGAGAGTTCTGGAGAGCTGACCTCAAAAGACATGTTCAATGTTATAGTATTAATATATTCTACGATTTTAAAACTAGATCTCTTTTATTTTTGTTATCATTTGGAGTTACTATGATTCAGAACGGCATTTATGATCACAGATTCTGCCTTTTCCAAACATGTTATAAATTCTATTGTTGAAAGTGTAGAGGGGTATGAAGCGTTACGAGATGAGATTGTATGATGAGAAAAGCACTATTTATTCATTTTAGAATATATTATTATTTATTTATTTACAATGTGATGACTTCGATATTTTAGAAAAAGAAAATGTCTTTATTTTAATATGTTTTTATTGAGACACTGAGTATTTATTTTCAAAGTATTGGATTTTTGTAAAGGCTATGAGTAGAATTAGTAGTAGTAGTAGTAGAAATGGGCACAAGGTGGTTTATTTGAAAGCACTAATCTTTTACTCAAGACATGGGCGCCGATCGTTTGTGGCTTTAAAAGATTTTTCATTTTATTTCAAGGCCGACATTAAACTACAGTAAAACGCCATTTGATTTATGTCAAAGATGATTTCATAATACATCCAATTGTGGCCACTCTCAGTGCAGACAGTGGATGAAAAGTGACCAATAATTGAACCACTATCTGATATGCATAGTGTGGTGCATTTAAAGCTGGAGTATGTGGTTTTGAAACTGATGGAGGAATAGAGAACTCAAACACTGACCTGCATGAACATTTTGGCCATTTTTTCGTGACAGAAAAATAAATGTATAAAACCAACCATAAAATTGTCTAAATTGATACTCCGCTGCATAGCTCTTAGCCCTAATTGTCAAACAGTGACTAACCCTGACAAGTATGCAAGAGTTGTTCTAATTTCGATGGAGATACTGTGTAGCTAAAGCTTTTCGAATATAGAACATTGAATGTGTAGCCAAGTCATTCAACGGTTACACTGAAAAACCCTAAATTGGCAATAGGAAAATATCTTGCTCAATGTTATAAATTGTCCATCTCTTGTGCAAAACACAAGTCATTAAATATCAGTCCATTTACAGAATGAATAAAACTTAAAGGCACTTTTTCTTTCATTTTTAAAACATTTTTCAGTGTAACAAAGTAGTGCCAAAAATGCAGCATGATTCTGTTTTCACCACAAACCCAAACTATATCAAAATACTTGTATATCTAGCTAAAAAGGCTGCGTCCATTCTGTCCGGAGGCTTCAGACGCTGAGTCAGCAAAAGTGCCTTGGTTTGAGCAGGTCACAGATTAACTTGACACAGCGTTAATGACTGACTGGGGTTAGTTTGGGTTTATTGCTCCTTTATTTGCCTCCGTGTTTTAGCTGTCAACAAACCAACAGCTGCTCTTCCTGCCAGGGATCGTGGGTGAAATGCTCTTTTTTCATTTCTTGTTTTAGCACAACCAAGGTCTGCCTACGACCTGGACAAACAAGCGCAAATGTTGTGTTGCTCTTCCCAACAGAATGAGCTTTTTGTTCTGGGGCTGTGTACTGAAAGAGGGTTGTTGTACAAAAAGAAAATGTAGGTTATGAAGTGGACAAAGAAAATCAAAAGAAAAACAGGTTTAGTTGCACAATGTTTAAGGACCAACTCGGATCTGAAATGCTGGCTACAGTTTGTTGTGGTTTGTTGTGCTCCTCTGTGGATGAAAGAGGAAGTAGCGTGTCGCGTGTGCATTTTGTGTCGCCGTTTCTTTTCCACAAGAGCAGGGCTTTCAACCGCCAAAACCCCATATTTGAAACAACGTAGATGAATACAAATAAATTATGAAATTACAAAAAAACTTGTCTGGTTTTGTGTGAATTGATATTGCTGCTTTTAAACTCTTTGTCTTTGTGAAAGGGCTCATACACAAATCCTCAATAGGGAAGTTATTGTTAAATCAAGTACTGATTCTTACGACAAAATCCCACTAAAACAGTGGTCAGAAACATCATGAAGTCCTTTTTCTTTGCTAAAAATGTCAATTTGAAGCGAGGCCCAATTTCAACTACTGTAACAATGTTGATTGATAAGAATATTCATCCAGCCTCAAATCCATGAACATAGACAGCTGGGACAACTCGACTGAAGTAAAAAGCAGTGAAACTTAAAATAATGGAGTTATGTGTCAAGAGTTTACAAAAGTACAGACTGAGATCCATGAGAGAAAAGGCCAAGATTTAAAACTGCTTCTAGTGAGATCAGTGATTAGCTGGAGTTCTCTTTATTTTTCCTGCAGAGTGAGACTTTGCTCTGACACACACACAGCAGTACAGTGTGAGTAGATGCGTGTGAGAGATGCGTCTGTGTTCATTGCAAAAGTGGAAAAAGAGCACATATTTCCAGGTGTGGCTGCGGCTCGCCCGGTGTGTGTCACTGCTGCCTCGTTGGAAATGAAAAGGTGCGTCCCGGTGTTCCTCGAGCTTAAGCTAACCATGAAACTATGACAGAGAAGGAATGTCACTGCCTTGGGTTTTGGAATACGAACTGTCATCCCACTGTGGCCAACGTATCAACTTGTGTGCTTTTGAATTGAATATTCATCTTAAAAAATAATTGCACAAATGATAAAAATCTGCTCACAAAAATCAATAGGAAAAGCTGAAGCAATTAAAAAAGCTGAAGCAATTAAAAAAGCTGAAGCAATTAAAAAATTATATATATTACAAAAAGCTAGGATTGCATTCATAGTTATTTCTCTATTAGTTTCCCATTCAG
>JAPMNZ010818884.1:0-10882 GCA_029875035.1 Pomatoschistus microps | reverse complement strand
ATGTCCTCAGAGATCTTCCACTTGGCACGGATCAAAAACAGTGTTGACATATAGCTGGATACCATTTGGTGGTATAACAGCATAGTAATATTAGTAGTTGCAGTAGAAGTAGTATTAGTAGTAGGATTAGTTGTGGTGGGAGTAGTAGTTGTAGTAGTAAAAGTTGCAGTAGTAGTAGTAAGAGTAGTTGCAGTATTGATAATAGTAGTTGGAGCAGTAATAGCAGTATTGGTAGTTGCAGTATACATATTTGTACATATTTGTGCTGTTTGCATGTTTCGAAGTTGCTTACGCATGTGTGGGTGTACATAGATGTTGTTATCTGAAGTGGAAGCAACTTTTCTTCCCAATCAAACCTCAGCTGGTGTTTGCGCTGCGGCGGTGTCTCTGCGTGGTCGTCGTGGGGAGCAGTAATCACAGGAGCAGTTCTCTGGAGAGGCCTGAGTGGCAGGAGACTGAGGGCAGCACATGTGGAGGTGTGAGTGGTGGGCTGAGCCAGGTGCCTAATTCCAGGCTTCGGGCGATGGAATGCTTTAGCCGTCTCTCAGTTCAACACGTATGCAGATGAGAGTCGCAGTAATCAAAGAATGTTGATTTAACAGTCAAATACAAACATGAATTATGAATATTTTTTGGTGGTTCTTTATTTCAAATTGCACATTTCTAACAAACTTTTCAATTGGTGCATTTTTTCCTTGTTCGTTGTGATTGTTGAGTACTTGTAGAGAGCCCATGTGAAGTGTACGTCATTGCATTTATAGGCATACTCACCTTATTTTTCTAATTTTTCTACTAATTACACCCTTCGTTTACTCATCATAATCGAGGTAATCACTGCAAAAAATCCTGAGCCTAATCAGATGTGGCGATTTTCAAATTTTTATGAAAAGATTCAGACAGTTGAAGACAAGGTCTTAGTCAAAATAAATGTTTGTGATGTAGTTAAAACACAAAACAAATTGCAAATCTAATCACAATCACATAGTTTGTCAGATAATTGTTCTGCAAAATTGTGTTAGGCAACTCTATGGGATAGGAGTATGAGGAATGTATCTGAACTAAACATATTATAAGTCATGTATAGGACCTTTAACATACTCTGGTGTTGTGTTTACATAAATAACATAAGTTAAGGTATGTAATATTTAGTCAACTACACTTGTTTATGCTGGTATTATTGTTTCACCAGGGGTCATCAATCAGCCCCTGCATTGTTGCGACCTCAGCGACACATTGCCTTGAGCATACATCACCGGTTAGCCATTGGTTATAGATAAACTCCAGGGGTCAGCTTGAGGGTAACAGGACACATGATGATGCAGTGGGACTTTGGGACCAGGGGCACGAGGTCCTTGAGTCTTGTCTTATGTGTTGAGTTGTGTACAAGCCATGTGTCTGTTGTATTTTAAGAATCTGAAGGTCTAGACAAGAGTCATTCATGGCAAAGTGTGACTTAGCGCTGACGTTACAAAGGACAACATTGGCCTGTAACCTGTAGAGTAATGAGAGACTATGGACAAACTACACATACGATGAAAGAGTTTAGCTGACTCTGTACTTGTGTCATTCACCGTTAGTAATCAAGTGTAGTAGTTGGAGTAGTGCTGCTATGGCTCCGTCAGTCCGAGCAATCTTAGGCCCTTTTATACGGAGACGCTGCGGAGACGCTGCGGAGACGCTGCGGAGACGCTGCGGAGACCTCTGCATGTCTGTTTGTGTTTTGGATGAAATATTCACAGTTTGACAATAGTGTATTTTTATTATCTCAATAAAATCTATATTTCAGTAAATGTACACATCCTTGTTCCGTGGAGTGTGTGTGAGGGTGCATTTCATTTCTCAGTTCAAGACATGAGAAATGTCAAAATCTCACCTAAATTCAACATGTTAAATGCGTGCAGAGTCGTGACATATGTGTGGGAGCGGTGTGCGACTTTTACGGTATTGTGCTCAACATTTGCATCAGCAGTGTGTTATGAATGACACATGTCCAATCGAGCGAGAAGGTTGTCAGTGTTTTTGCCCATAAGTGTTTACAGAGATGTGTTCAGAGACATACAACCACAACTGATTATTTATATAAATGTAAGGCACAATACATGTATAATTCCTTCAGTTGAAGCCATAGATTCTATAAAATTTGTTTAAGGATAATCAGTTATTTTGTGTTTCATTATTTCACTCAATTGCGAAATCATGAGATTATGAATAACTGTTTTGCATTTCACAAAATGTTTGACCGTCATAAATAATGTTCATGAAAAGCCAAATTAAATCTCTCTTTTCAAAAAAAGCATTTGACCCAAGACCCTTAAAAAGAATATACATCACGTGTGCTGTAAGTGACTCAGGAATTTAGTTTGTGGATCTGACATAAAAGTTTTTCTTTTAAGTGTGTGTGTGTGTGTGTGTTGAAGCCTGTGGTTGTTTTGTGCAATAGATCACATTTTGTGTCTTATTCATTTAGAAAACAAACTGTCACAATAAGAAACTTATTTAGGCTTAATTTATAGATATGATACACACAATGAAATCCCATTATAAAACAATGCCAGCTCACATTTTGAATTGCAAATACACGTTTGTGACATTCTAAATCATTATTGTGGAGTTGTGCTGGGTGTGGGTGTTGTATAATGCAGCTAAGCCACGCTAATGCCCCTGCAGATATTTTAAAGATAGGATTTCTGTGTCGTCTTAACACTATATTCATGGTGCAAATGTGTGTACCCCATTTGACGGATCTGCTTTCAGAAAGTTGAGCCGCGTCGACGATCAATACTACACACATTGCACACATAGATTTTACATTCAGCGTCTCGTCTGTCAGTCAACAGAGTTGGCTCCAGCTCTGTTTCCTGCCAGGCAGATGGCGAACATTCACAATGAAAGCAAATCCCCCGTCCTGCTGGACCCCCATCAATCTGCCAGTCTGTGGGACCGTCCCGCTCAGAGCTCCAGTTTCTCTGCGCAGAGAGACACGGCTTTAACCAGCTCGTGGTGGTCTTTCTCTCACTACATGACTGATACTTCACTGGTGATTACACACACAGAGACCTAAGCTGGGGCACCTAAACTTTTTTGAATAAATGATACATGCTGTTTGTCCAACAGAAAGAGTCTTAATTGTGTAATTGTGTAACCAAATCAGACAACAACATGGTATCTTCAATCTTGACAGAAAACATTACATGAAAAAAACTATTTGACTCTTTGAGCTTAGAGCTGTTAAGCTGGGCTCCTCTTTTTTACTTTTCTGTCTGGAAAAGGCCAATCTAAGGGGCCATAAAACATGCATACGAAAAACTAGTCATGGAACTAGGAATTGTTGTAAATTCTTTAGAAAATGAGGTACCCCAACATAACATGCACATACGGTTTGATCCATGGGCATGGAATGAAAATGATTCCAAAGAAACTCATGTTCCCAAATGGCCGAGCACCCAAACTGCCCAATCTGCTACACATTATGAACATTTGTAAAGCAGATGCATGTCTTCCACCCGTGTCGTTGGCATGTTTTTTAATCATACAGTGTCTAGTTTTTCCACTTTGCGTGTTCGGTGACCTCCCTCTAAACACTTGTCCGTTCACATATGGTTTAATCTCACGTCCAGATTTACTGCTGACAGTTGCTGGTGTTTTCGCTCAATACCTCCGACACAGCTGCATGTTCTTTTCCCCATTCATTTCCTGTCCCTGTCTTACCTCGCCTCACCGCCATACCACTCAGGCACGCCCCCCCTGTGTTAGTATAGGATTTACCCACTGGGAGTCCTCCTAACCATTGCCGGTTTCAAGGAGCGCCCCTTTTGAAACCCGTGCCACTCCTAACTACTTGTGATTTTATGAGCGGTGCCTCTGTGCCAGCCAGTGGGCCCATAGACACACCGCTGCCAGATCGGGAGCGCTGGAGATGCCACTGCAGCGCGCACCATCTGGGAGAGCAAGGAGTTAGCGAGTGCATATGTTTGTGTAGGTGTGTGTGTGTGTGTGTGTGTGTGTGGATGTGTGGGAGGAGCACTGCGAACGAGGACCAGCACCTTTGGCTCGTCGAGGGAGGCCGTGCTGCCCCTGTGGCTACACTGATTTATGGGCTTGTGAAGGAAATCTCTCATTTGTCACTTCTCATCTATTTCCACATTCCGTACTATTTTTTTTCAAAATCTTTTTTTTTGTGCCCGATTCCAGTCAAGGGCAGGAGCTTTCAAACTCTTCTTCTTCTTCACATTGTGGCTAACAAACTTTAAAGAAAGTCACAAATGGATGGTCGTTGCTATGTAGTTGCTTCTATTAGTCAACTATGGAGGTTATAATCAAAGATATTTCAAAATTTGCTGTGAAATTATACTTAAAGCTGGGTTCCTGGCCTTTGTTTTCACTAATTATACAAACAATACATTTTTGTGTCCATTTAACTGAAATAGTCTTGTACAAGTAGAAAGTCAGGCCGCAAGATGTGACATCTTTTGCATATTTGGTAGACAGCCCGTGAGTGATTTTTCCAGATCCTCGGTGTAAAATAGCTGATTGGATTGACTAATCTGAGTGAGGTACTATTTTCACCGTTCTGTCTGAAAAAGCAAATCTAAAGATGTGACAGGTACCAAAAATACATGCATGTGAAAACCAACATGTTTTGAGAGCGAGGATATAGTCAGACATGGATTTCATGACGGTTCCTTTTTTATTCACTTGAAAGTTTAGTACCCCAGCTTTAATAGTTGTAATCATATTATGAAATACTTTGTCCATTCTTGGGTTCTTGGTCATAGAAAAAAAAATATCATGCTTTAAATAGTCTGTCTTTATCTGTAGAAGTAATCGGCCATCAGCTGCATATTGGTTGATCTCTGTTTAGTTAGTTCATTCACTGGAGCTGGATGTGTATTTAAGGCTATTAAAAGGCTTGGCTAACACAACATACATCTTGTTTGTGGTCGGGATACTTCTTGTCTGTAAATAATTGAATGCACTTTGCTGTTCCTGGTTTACAGTGATTCCCCCTCAGAGCTTGTAGCGTTGCACTGGCGGCCACAGGGACACAGGTTTACTGCTAATACCTGATAGCTTTTACATTACTGCCTCCGAGGTCATCGCCAGGCCAGCTCCAGTCTGGTCCTAGCACCCGCACACCTCACACCAGCGCATAAATCTAACTCACCTCCCCCTGGCCCATAAGGACACACAACAGAGCATGGGTCGCGGACAACACAGGAGTGCATTATGGCATTTATCGGAAAGAAGACGATATAACGATTGCAGTTTGATTAAGCATTGACTACTGCACTGAGCCATTACACTTCCTCAGCTCTGTTCAATATGCCGACTTGTGTTTCCCTACAGGGGATTGAAACTGAAAATGCTGGGCTTTTAGTTGATAATGGGTCATTCACTTGTGCCAATGTATTGCCATATGAAAATCTAACATTATCTCTTTATTAGATGGCTTTGGTTGAATATGATACTTCTTCAGCCTGCACTGTACAAATCATAATTTGTGTTTGGTAATAGGCATCTATAAAATAATTCATAGAGCGGAAAGAATGTTTATATGTTGATGTGTATATGGATGTTTCATCATTGGCGAAGACAAACTGCTTCCTCACTATAAAAAGGGACTGACGGGTGCTATAATCTACTACAATTCTGGTTAAATCATAATTTAAATTTGGTTGGTATCACCTTCCAACAATTCCAGCCCTCAGAAGACTGTTGTTGACAAGCCCTGCGATATAACTAAATACCACTTTATAACTAATACCCAAGTTGTCCAAAAAAAGGCAGTTCCCAAAGTGTCCATTTGGGGCTATCACTTCAGACGTGTAGTCATTAGTACATTAGAGACACTGAGTAAATAAGCAGCGTGTCAACATGAGCAGCCAGGTCCTTTACAGTGGCCAGTGTTGACATAACTGCGCTCTTATCTGAGGAGCACAAAGCCAGCCCCATGGTACAGCTCTGTGCCAGATCAAACAGGCAGAAGATAGAGGGAACAGTGCAGTGCAGAGCCACACATGCTGCAGCCTGAAGATGTGAGGGAACAGGACATGAAACAACACTGGCTTTTACAATGTACTTTTTACAATATGCAACTTTAATGGTGAGTTTTGCAACTAAGATGTAATACATGCATCCAGGCGGGTGCCTCCTGGACCAGTATATTCCACCGAGAGGAAACCCTTTGGGAAGACCCAGGACACGCTGGAGGGACTGGCCTGGGAATCCCTTGGGATTCTTCCGGATGAGCTGGAGGAAGTGTGTGTGGATAGGGAAGTCTGTGCCTCTCTGATTAGACTTCTGCCTTGTGACCCGGCACAGAATAAAAAGGACAAAAATAATGGATGGATCGAAAATTGTGCTAAGATGTTGGGATTTCACAATTATAATTCAATTTGATCTCAACACATACATTTCACACGAGCCAGCTTTATAAAGTTTTACGACTTAAACATATATTTGCTCAAATTATAAGTGCTCAGTGATCTTTCCATCATGAATTATATTGTTTTTGCAACATTTCCTGTTGATATAGTGATGTCATTTTTAGGCCATATCACCCAGTCCTAATCTCTACTTCTTAAAATAATTATCATAATGCATCGTTTTTTGACATGTCATTATTCATTCACTCCATACACAGAGGTGATAAACTACTACTGTAGCCACAGCTGCCCTGGAGAACACTGTCAGAAGCCATCGGCCCCTCCGACCACCATCAACCATTCACACACACACACCAGACGCATTCTAGGCAATGTGGGTGAAGTGTCTTGCCTAAGGACACTACGGCAGTTTGGCACTATACAGCCGCAGCCGCTCCACTGTGGCATCTGGTGTTCCCAGAGGTTTAGTGTCTTGCCAAGGACACAACGACAGCAGACATCAGAGGGAGACAGTGGAGAAAGTCTGGTGGGCTCGAACCCACAACCCTCAGGCTCAAAGGCCAATGCTGAGCCACTGCCACCTTATTCTCTACTCCTATTCTTCATTTACATCCATTTATGTTATGAGTACCTGCAATCTGGGACCAGAAGTCTGCTAGCATTACCAAGACATCTTGTGTTTTTGGATAAATACTGTTATACTAAACTGGTCACAATAATCGTTTTAAATCAAAACGATGTATTGTTGCTGTATTGTTATTGGGTCAGTGGCATAAAATATCAATATTATTGCTATGTATACTGTCCATTAACATTAGTATGTGACATGGTACGAGTAGTGACAAATGTTTTAAAAACAGGTCTGAGACAAAGGAAGACAAGAGAGACATAAAGAAAATGTGAGGAGGTAGCTTTCTTTAGAACTGTGCAGTGTTTAAGTACTCGTGTCACATAACTACTTCTTATGTCAAAACATTTCAGTAGGTCCTCTTCCCCTTACTGCCTCAAATCAGCCTCTTTATATCCCCCGCCCCTCCTCTGGCTCGGCACACTCTGCCAGCTCCAGTCGGAGCTTGGCACGTGCGGCTGTGTGAACCTGCTGAAAGCTGTTCCTCTCCTGTGGATAAAAGGCTACGACTACACCTCCCCGATGCACCATCGCGGGACCTCCACTGCTATGATTTTCTCTCGCAGAGATTCCCTCAAATCATTTTACTGTCGTAGCAGTTGAGGTTTTCTGGCCCGTGCCTTAGTGTCGACATATTTTATTGCGGCCGAGCATAAGTGCATATTAAAGAAACATAGGAAACGCCAACATGCTCGCTCGCAGGCATGCTGTTCAAAGTGCACGTAATGGTTACTTTGGGATGTATGGGCCCAGACTAAAAATATGGTTTTAATATAAATTCTATTAGCGGGTTAACAACACGGCTACTTTCAGTCTGTTTGGATGTACATCATGTATTTAAAACACATTTAGAATAATAAAAATTAGCAAGACAAAAAACCTGTAATCTAAGCCACATTATGTCCCCTTAAGCAAACATAAAGTGTTGCCATGGTTATTGTGGAAGACAAAACTGCTTACTGTGCATAAAACTTATTTGCATGAGATCTTTGTTTTGGTCATCTGGTAAATATAAGTAAATTATATCATTTACTATAACCCTTATTGATGTGTTGTATTCCTCATTTTCCACATTTTGTTTGTGTTATATATTATATTATATTTATGTGCCAATATATTTATTGGAGTTTCTCAATCACAAGGCATCATGTCAATCAACAAAAATGTTAGTTATTAAATGCACTCGTTTAAACATTATACATGAAATGTAGAATTACCCACTAGGTAACATTTATACATTTTATGCATTGTTTTTTTCGCCACATTCATTTTTAATCAACTCCTTTTTGATCTCTCGGCGAAATTATGCAAACATTTTAATACAACATTTACGTACATTTTCATTAATCTGCCTTTGTATTTTTACAGAGCATGTTTGAGAAAGCCTACAGTGCAGAGATATGATCACATATGCAGGCAGCTGCAGCACATCTGTTTAGGCTCATCATATTCTGGAAATTCTCTTCCATTTTAGTTCCATCTTTGCCTAATTCTCAGTGTCACATATCCGGGGGCTCCACCCACCTGTCCGGCCAGCACCACGTTTAGAGATAGACCGTTGCAATGTTGTGCATCCATGCAGCCAGGCAGACAGGACATGAGCTATTGATCAAGACAATATCCTCTCCACTCTCCGTCTCTCTTTGACCTTGGCTTTTTTCTTTCTTACCTAAGCCCTGTTAAAGCTCACATCAATCTAAAGACTCTGGGAGCAGAGAGGGAAATGGTTTTATGGCTGTCCTGCGCTGTGTTACAGTAGTGTTTGGATAAGATGACCTCCTGTCCTTTTTGCAGATTGCAGGAAATGCTCTTAATTTGACTCATCTCTGCTCAAGTGTGCGGCTGCAGATGTTTAGCAGATCCCAGCAGCAAATTCCATGGATGACCAATGTCAATGATCGGCAGACATAACTAAGGTGTAAATGTAGGGTTCATAAAGAATTTAGTGTCACTTGGCTGACCTTGTGTGAATATGGAAATAGAGACTGTTTGGAAAGGTGGTAAAAAATTATACAAATCCCAGATTTAGTTTTCACCATGAACACCATTATGAACTTTTTTTCAGTAGCCTTTAACTCGACAGCTGTAGTCGTGTAAAAATAGCTAGGCCCTAATTACTATCACACAATAATAGTGATTTTGTTGTAAGTGGATGGGTGGGAAAAGACTGATGTTTTATCAGTATTGCTTGATGGTCTGTGAGCTCATATAGTTAAGAAAGGACAAAAGGAATTTGAAATAGATAGAATTTTTTCTAGAGGCTATGTTTGAAAAGAAAACTACATCTATTGAACAAATGATACACAGATTCTTTACACACAGAATGAAACATTTATGTCCTCCTGTCGCTGAGAATGCATTGTGTCCCACAGTTTGGCCTTGCGCACCATGTACCTCCCTCTCCTTGTCTGTAGGTTATCAGGACAAAAACGCCTGCATTTGTCTTGGCCGCTGCTACAAGAATTACACATTTCTTGTCCTCTCTTCCCTCTTGTGAACTGTGGGCAATGATATTCAGGGCTACAGGAAGGCCTTGGCCGGCTGGGCTTGTGTTATCTGTATGACAGGCCACATCAGACAGAGAGAAGCCAGAGCAGAGAGCTGCACAGTGTTTCTCCCACACATCAGACCAGGCCTTTATCATGTTACACAGGAGACGGCTAAGGGCACAGGCAATGAATGCTACGTCCTGTGTCCAGCTGCATGAGGCTATGCATGAACTGAACAAGAATAAATGTATTTATGCACAGGGCGTGCGTGTATGTCCATGGTTTATGATCCATGATGGGATATACTGTATATACAGTTGACATTGGTGGTTAGTGTGAGAACTGTCGTAACAAACCAATGCATCCAATTTCTAGGAAAAAAGTGTAAGTAGTTGAACTGATATAAATATACCTTGTCACGAATATATGTGCGACAATATTCCTGTCAAAGCAAAGTAATCGGATTCAATGCACTCTTACAAGTCTGATATAAATCATAATCATTTATAAACTATTGATGCTTGCTCAAATTGGTTTGTTTATCAATGATTAAGTTTCTTTCTGTAGACGTCAGAATATCATAATAAATAGATAATAAGCAAGAACAAAAAATCCATTATTGTAAACTGTGTTCCACTTTTGTTTTCAGTTCCCTTTTTGAGACTTAAAACATTTTTTCCCAACTTGACAAATGTGAATTGTGTGAAGCCCAGCTGTGTTTATTGATCAAGAATGACAAGAATGTGACTGGCATCAGCAGGGGGCAGCAGAGAGCACAGTGGCTGATGATGGAGAGGCTGCATGGACAGAAAGAGAAAAGTGAGAGGGGAGATGAGTGATGGGGCCCAGAGGAGCAGAGAAAAGAGAGCGGATGAAAGGCAAAACCTGCCCATGTGAATGGAGCTGCAGCAGATTTATGTGCTGTTGTGCTCATCATTAAACATAACCCAGAGAGCAGAGTGAGAGCCGCTGTATGTGGAGCACTGCTGTGGCTGAAGTAGTCTGCAGAACTGATGAGAAAAGTTGCAGAAACTGGTAATGATCAAGGCGAGTTTTTTTGTTTTTGTTGTCGATTATTTTTGCCCATTAAAATGATAATGAAGATATTTACTGTAATTTTTTTAGAAAATTTAATTGCATCTTGACATAAGTATGAAGGGAAAAACATGCTTTCTGCTTGTCAGTCCATATGTTTAGCCTGACTCTCGCCAGACCCTTGTGATTGGATACACCACTTGTCTGTTTTCTTGAATGATGTGTTCCTTCAACCACTCACATCGAGGCACACCATTCAGCACAGGACTCCCATGGGTTGCCAAATGCCAGCAATATTTTCCAGCCAAAAACCCGCGAGAATGCCCAAAAAAACACCCAGAATG
>JAPMNZ010818874.1:0-10513 GCA_029875035.1 Pomatoschistus microps | reverse complement strand
ATCATTATAGAAAATAACAAGTCTCTTGGTAAATGTAAACTATAACAGGATAACTTCATGGCCTCATAAGAAAAGTTAGTGTATTTCCCAAAAATAACATTTTAACCCAATAGGGACTGTGTGTAGATGCCAAAAATGTATTAAATAATTCCTTACATCTGAATTTGTAATCCTCCAACATTTTATGAAAATCTGGGAAAAGTAGACACAAGTAAAATATGAATAAATAAAATAACCTTATATGTCAAGAACATATAAAAACAGACACAGATGTAACTGTAACAAAAGTCCAGTCCATCTTGAAAGTGTAATTAATGCCAATCACCACTCATGGTGATGCCCAGTGCAGCATCCTCTGCCTTTAGTCTGACTCGGCCCCTGGGGCTTTGTGCTCCGATGTCAGAGCCCGGTTACTCAGTAACAAGAGGAGCAAGAAACCGCAGGGAGAAGTATGTGTGGGGGGCACACTTTTAATTGAGGGGAAGAAATGAGCATCAGTGGTGTTGTGAGGACCATCTTCAGAGGCCAATTAATGTGGAATACAAAGCAGCCACGCAATCTGCTCCAGATTGTGTCTTGTGCATGGCTCGCTCACATGGGCCTTGACTCAGAGGTATCGTTACATTAAATTAATTTAAACACTTCTCCACTGCTCACAACCTCACCTCTATGATGCTTCATCCAGCCCACCCCCATTACTACCCACAGTTCCCCACTATAAGAAACTCATCCTGCGGTGTATATTTATAACACCTACCGCACACACCTTTCCTTCGCAGAGCAGCCCACTGAGGAGGAGGCTTTCTGCGCTCGGACAAAAATAGCATGACTTCCCTCCTCGGATTGCTGCCCAACTGAGAGGCGCGCTCAAATGGCTGAAGAGTTTCTGGTTTTGGTCTAGTAGCTTCATATAAACATGTTCAGGAGAAATGCTGTGATATGAATCCTTGGGAAACTTGGTACTTGAGCCTAAAACATTTTTTTATTTTTTACAGTTTCAAGCAAATTAATGTTCATTGTTTAAACCACCTAAATTACATCTACTTACTTGTAGTAGATGCACGCAACATATATTTTCTAAACAAATACAGCCACAAGCAGCAATGACCGTGCCGCACAATGGAGGCGGAGTATTGAGTACTAAAGCAGCCAATTCTACATTTTAAATGTAGCTTTGTGACAGAGGCGCTTCGTAACTTTGCTTTTCCCTCAAAATTTGGAGCTGTAATTGCAAATAAAATTGCAATAATACATCTATTTTGAGCATATGTATGGCAAATACAATCAAGCAAAATCTGTTTACTTTGATCATTTGTCACAAGGACAACTGCTATGGACAGTTCTCTCTCGTCTAATGTAAACTCATTGAGGTGCTATCTACTATCCTATGTTGAAGCTGATATTACAGTAAAGAAGAAAAAGTGTCCCTCAACAAAACTATCATAACATTTTCTTTGTGTCACAGGTATGCAGTAGTGAGGCCATTGTCCGTGTGAGCCAAGGTGAGGTAATCTCTCACAACCAAAAGGCGTGGTCAAAATTAGCTCACCTTGACTGCCAAATGTGCTAATTTTGAAGATCTGTTTGAATCATACAATCTATGCTGGAGCAAAATATTGTACTTAAGAATACGAAAGGAAAATTGAGTTCAGACTTTTGTGTGTAATGCTACTCTAAATCATGGCCAAAGTCGTGATGGATGTTGAGCAGTGATCAGGGTGAAGCTCTGCATAAGAATGGAGTGAAAAGAGAAAAAGGCTGATGTATGTCTGCCCTGATGAAGGTCTGAGTAACAGTCTAGAGATAAGGAGGGCTCACAAAGAACAGAAACCTAATTGTGAAAGAGAAAGATGCAGGCTCGCTCTGCGAGATGCCTAATTTATAAGAGCTCACGGCTGAGGTAACGTGACAGGCCAAGTAATGGTAGGGACTAGGGAAGAGTTTGAAAGATTCCTTTGTCTTTCAGATCAGGCATTTCATTTACTGTGTTTCACTCATCTATATTTCTCTTACTTACTTTATTCTTTCTACACACCAACAATGGTGAATTCTTCACTGTGGAAATCAATCTTAATCACAGTTTGAATAAAATATTTGCCTTGGCTGCATATTCTCTACATCCTGTGTACAGTGGATTTGGACTTGACAGGCAGAGGAATACTTTTGTTTGTTAAACAATGTCACTGTTTTTTTTTCATTTGCATAAAGTTATTGTTTTATGCCACATTCTAATTTACTGAGTAGGGTTGCTCTGCTTTCCTGCATGCCTGTGTAAAGTGTCACCTCTCCAGCTAGGTTGCCCTTGCTCTGCTGCCTGTCTGCTCTTCCTCCACCTCTCTATCTGCAGCTCATTGCCGATGCAGGGAGCATAGCCACAGTCGTAGACCTCAGCGTGGAAACACCCAGCAGACAAGAAAAATGACGGCCGGCGCAATCTCATTTTCTGAGGGGCTGCAAGTCAGGCAGGAAATGGCTATTATTCCATCGACACTGTCGGTATTAAGTTATTTCCTTCTCTAAATACGAGAATGTTCATGAATATCTATTGAGCTCCAGGTGCAAGCGCTAGAGGTTTTTGTCGCCACACACTCCAATGATTGCACCCCTATATTCTGCCCGGTGCACCCTCACTTCTGAGATTGAAGTGAAAGACAATGGTAGTGGAAATTGGCTAATAAATCCAGGAGAGGCAAAAGGCTGTTTGAGCAATGCGGGCAGTTCATGCATGCTTTTAAGAAGAGGAAAACCTCTAGGTTTGTTCAAGTGAGAGCTTTTCCAAAAGGAAGTGACCGGGCAACACAGTCTGATCTTTTTTCTAAGTACAATGCATATTTCTTATTGTGGTCTATTGCCGCTTGCTCAAAGCTCTTTTATTTAAAAAGCAAAATACGGAATTGTTAGTCAACTATTGGGCAAAAGGTTGTTTTCCCCAAAAACATAACATAAATAATAGAAAAGTTATTCTCAATAGAGAAAAACATTACTTTTCTTACTGATTCAAATACTACAATACTGCTCTAACTGTAAGAGAAAAGAGCTGAAGTGGCTGCTTTGAGAGAAAAAGGTTTGGAGTGCACAATCTCAAGCTCTACTAAATATTATGTTCAAAAGCAGTGTAAGTAACTTACAAACATAATGCCAAATCAGGAATTCAGACGTCTTGCTTAGAAAGACTAAATTATGGAACAGGGGCAACAACCCTACCCTTCAGACGTGCTGTCCAGCTTGTTGATGAAAAGGCATCCAATGAATCCATAGGTCCGTAGGTCCACAGGCATCCAGGTCACCTATAAGGATGTAAAATACAGAGTGGTGAAGGTTGCTGAGGAAAAGAGGTCTAAACTCCATATGATTGTTGAAAAGGTTGGCACTAATTATTTTCATTATCTATCTATCTTATACTATCTAGTTATCAGTAACGTCTTCATTACAAGACTTAAAGTTCCTGAATACATTTTCAAAGATACGTAGTCGTACTGTGGTAGAAAGTTTGGAAACCAGAGACTTTATTGATTTGATCAACTTACCAGTGGACAGACCACGAAGTAACAGCTTCCTTTGAAAAGTTCTTATAAGAAAGAACATGCAGAGATTGCGGTGCTTTCATGTGCTCTGGGAATTATGCTAAATAACGGGCCCTAAGCTAAAAAAAATTCTACTGGAGAACTGAGACAACCACTTGACCTTTGAAATGGTGCAGAAAAGCAGAAATACAGCGTTTTGTTGTTTGGACTGTACACATGTTAATGATTAAACCTTTAATGGTTTGCTCAACTCTTTGGTGGTTCACTGTTTGAGTCATGGGTGCTACAGCTCAACCATTTTGTAGAGGCCTGTAAAATTAAAAACTAGGGAGTAAAAAAAACAAATTATTTAGTAATTAGTGCTCCTACAGAGAAAAATACATTGCTTTGTTCAAGGAGTGAACTTTAAAGGTATTAAAGCCTCTCCAGTTCCAACTACTCTAGTCCATGGATCTATTATAATAACCTCTAGTCCGACTGTTTAGGATTATTAGGTTTTTATAATAGATCCATGCTTAGGACCAGTCGAGTCCCCGCCATTCACATCGCTCCAAACAGGAAAGACAACAATAAGAATATCCTCATTCAAAAAGTACAATAAGACCGTGATGATTAATCAGATTACTTCCATTGGTGGTTGGTGGTGGTTATAATCCCGGTGACTACAAGACGGCCAAGCACTTTACACGGACCGTGGAAACACATTTTGGGAGAGTGTTCTCCCTTCATAAACAAGAGCTGTATCCACACTCATGGGTTAGGGTAACACACTCACAGATAATAGACTTTTGCCCTAAAATTAGGAGTTTTTCTAAACAAAATTTTGGAGACCAACATCACAACAGAGCAAGACGGAGACAATGGCGGTTATCCTATCCTGCTTATGAGGGTAAAGTAGTCACTTAAAAATCACCAGAAAAGTAATCACTTGTCTGGGGTTTTATCATGCGTCAAGTTACCTGTGTTTTAGCAGAGGCGACCACTAAGTTTAAGTAGAATAGGCACTTGAACAGAACTCAATCGTAATTACTAGTTCACGCGTGGAAAGGATCATCTTTCACAGAACACATGACGAAGACACCAAGTATTGTTTTTGGGTTTTTTCCTCAGCATTTAGCATGCTATTGCAACACGTGGCGACATACCCAGTCCCGCGGTCATCCACGGCTGGAGCCAGTCCAACTAATGATCTTCTGTTGTGAGGTATTTCGTATATTCATGTTTACCACTAAAATCTAAATTCGCCATACACTTGTTTTGGGGTCGTTTCGGTGTTATAATCCTCGAAAAGTGGGGTTTTTCCTTTTTAGTCAGAACCGCCACAAGGCACATGGCCTCTTTACTGCCACCACATGGCATAAGGGGGGACATCAACTTGTTCAAGTAAATATTTAGTGATAATAGATCCATGCAAAGGACAAACTTAACCATTGAATTATGCTAAGATCAGGTGTATGTGGAAGTTGAAGTAGGCTTTACTAACAATACTGGGAACGAACTACTTTTTAATATGTTTGGATTATTGTCAATAGTGAAGTCGATGTAAAATTCTGATAGCTACTCCTCAACAGCAATACGTTCACAATGCTAAATCAAATTTTGTCAAATGGACTATAACAACTGTATTATTAGCATTTTGGTGGATTTACTCAATATGTGCATATTTTGAAATACAACATAAATTACAATCTCAGTGCAAGCAACCAGAGAAAAATGTAGCCATGAAAACAAAGCCTAATGATGACCAGAGGTGACCAGTTCCTCCAGAGCACACACATGGGGATCTGGGTACTGTGTGTCCAGTCACAGGCAGTCCATCGTGGCTCAGACAGCCCCACAATTGATTGAAGGTGCTGGACCATAAATGAAGGTATTGATTTGGAGGTCAGAGTCGCAGGATGAGGTCCTGAAATAAATTGAAATAAACATATCAATACATCAAGTATATTACACCCCAAGCACACACATACAGTTTCATAGATATATTATAAGGCTTGTTTAGCTTAATGGGAGATTGATTCATTCACATGTAATTACTTTCACTGATAACAGGATAAAGAGTGAAAAGCATAGCTGTCTAATGGCACATTATGAGTTTTTATCAAATGTGGTTAACCTCGAAGCAATAATCATTTCATAAAGATATGAGAAATTGTGTTCTGCAGGTTTGAAAGAAATCTAACTAACTAAATAATAACTTGTTACCTATGTATTTGTAAAAGAAGATTAAACATGTGAGCAAAAAACAATACTAAAAGCATTTAATCTGCATAAAATAAGAGCAAAGAGAGCACTTTAAAGAGAACACTCAAGAAAGGTTAAGGCTGTTCCAATTTATGGGTCAGGGAGAGACTTGTATGGAGGAGCAGCTGAAATGACTTGGCTGAAAGACCAACAGAATCTCACTGTAAAGATGTAGCCGCCAATTAAGACAAAGGTCACAACATAAAAGAAGAACCCTCTGCACAATGCAGGCAGCTCCTTCTTTTCTGCCGTTTCACCAGCGCACCCAATCCAACAAATGAGTCATTAGCTTTTATTATGACAACTTGTTTTAAGATCGAGGTTTCATGAGATTATTCCAGCGAGTTGAGGTGTGCAGTTTGAAAAGATTCAGGTCCAGTGACATTGTTTTAGTAAAAGGATGAGCTGCTTACTGGTTGTTCATTAAAGCTGGGGTAACCTTATCTGCAAACCGCAATAACTTAAACTATGTAATAAAATCTTTATAACTAGTTTCTCGTGCAATCGCTTCTATCACTAATTTTCTCATGCATGAATTTTTGGCCTCTGTTTCTACAGAAACGTGACAAAGAGTCTAACACCCTCATCCAGCCAATCAGCTCAAAGTGTAAATAAGTAGTAAGTAAATATGTAAGTAATCTTTATTCATATTCCGCCTTTCACAGACCAGAGTCACAAAGTGGTTTACAATTGTTATTTTTGGGCTGAGATGGGAGAGGGGTCGCCAGTACAGGAGCCGCATGCATGTTTTTTTGTATTGTACATGTTTTTAGTGGTAGGGGAAACCGGAGTACCCGGAGGAACCCATACGCAGACACGGGGAGAACATGCAAACTCCACTTAGAAAGGCTCTGATCCGACTGGGATACGAACCCCACCTTCTTGCTGAGAAGCGAGAGTGCTCTCCACTAAGCCACTGTGTCGCTAAGTGTCAAAAGTGACTCACAGGGCACATGTTTTCTATTAAGATGAAGATTAAAATGTTTCACAACATTTTACTTCAACCAGACTCTTTTTGTTGGGACAAACAATGTGTGTTATTTATCAAATAAATAACACACATATGGTGTTAAGATAACTTTAAATGCAGTTTTGCACTGCGCCATAGCTGTTACTTTTTAAAAGCCTATAGTTTCCTTTCACTCAACACATACAGATTGAACAGAAGATAATTATGAAGGCGTGAAACTCTGCCATCTCACACTATATTTTTATCAATTAAAGCTTTTTTGTTCTACACTAAAATTGCAGCGACTATCATGAAAAGCCTCAGCCCTGCATAGTTGTGCTTCTTTAAAATTAACAAGCTCTCTCTTTTATGTTTGTAGTTCCAATTTAATAACCACATGATGAAACAAGCCATTTAGCACAGAAAAGCACAGAAGCGAATATCTCCTAATGAAGGCGGACTAATGTTTTTCAAGGAGTGTTAATCGTGCTTGTAATTGTAAGTGTGTGAATTAAACAGAATTTAACGTTAATTGTAACAGCAGCCATTTTCCTTCTTAAAGGATCTTCATTAGACCCAATCTAGCTGTTATTTAAGAATTTATGTAAAACACTTGCATTATAAAGACAGAATAAAATGGATTGGAACCATTCCTTACTACCTATAACATGATGTTCCTACAGGTCTTCATGGCAGTTTGACAGATCCAAACCAAACATCAGAGGTCATTGCAACAAGACCCAGGGAGAGAGAAGCATATCATGGGCACATCGAAACGCCTTTGGTTCCTCCGCAGCTCTCCGTCTGCCTTCACCTCCACCCAGGACCAGTCATGCATGGCACTTTTCCTTGGCTCATTTGCCGAATATAGTTCCAGGCTTGTCCGAACAGTGGCAGGTGGGGGTGTAAGACGTGTCAGATCCAGTTGTACCCCAAAAGAATCGAGATGGCTGAGACAAGAATAAAACCTCTGTAAGTACAAACCAAGTTACTATGAATTCATATAGCAATAAAGATAATGATCAGGAGTGACATTATTCAAATGTATTCTTACACTGAACAATGCCTACATAAAATTCAGTCATATCCCTTCACATATACTGTACAAATCTAATATCTATTATGGCCATCTTTTAGCACATGATTAACACACCGAACATTCTATGATCTTGAGCTGGGCTTGGTCATGAAAGAGATAAGTCAGCGCAGAAAGAGAATTTGAATTCAGCAACTGTTGAATTTGTTATCTTCTTACTGTCTCGTGACAAAATACCCAAATGTTTTCCATATATTTAATGCCACAGTCACATGTGTTGTTCAAATATTCCAACTGTTGATGGTCCCTCTATCATCTCCATCATGTTGACACCCTTCAGATGAGAGAGGAAAGAAGTGGGGCATTTCTCCACAAGGAGACTTTTGGCTGAAGAATCTGGTTTCATATAAATTTGAGTGTGTTAGTGATAATGAAATGTCTCAACACCTGATTATCATAAACTGTACAATGTGAGGCAATGTCAAATGCATCTTTATGATTGTGGACAAATAGACATTCAGTTAATAGACTTGTAGTACTATGGTCTTAAACTCTTTTCAGAATGAATCAGTATTGAGTTTTGGGCCTCTTAAATGATAGATTTTCAAAGTGTTCTTGTTCAAATCCAACAATTTTTTCCCTATTTCCCCTGGATCCCAAATCAATGTTATGGACATCTGTCCTGGTCTCTGTGGGGATTGCAGAGGGGAAGACAAGGAGGAGGCCAACAAGTGGAACACAAACACACCTGTCTCCTGCCCCGCTCTCTCGGGACAGTGGGCAGAAGGCCGATCCGGTCCATCTGAGTCCAGCAGCCGCCTTTGCCAAAGCCTGGTCCCCGCAGAGAGTGGCTGGACAGCGTTGGGAGAGGGCTGGCTCTTTTAAGTGTGCAGCGTGCCACTCGCCCCCCTCCAGTGGGGGGACAGAGCTGTGCTGATATAGCCGGGCACGAGGGACCCAATCGATCTGAAATGGGTCATAGAGGTCAGAGCACATCAATGAGATCACAGGAAGAGTCATACACAATGTGCTCAGTAGTATTTTGCACATCAGCATTTGACTTCTGCTCTGAAACAAGTTTTTTTTTCAAGTTCAAGTGTATCATTGTCACATACACGTTTATATGCAGTGAACTTCTTATGTATGGTCTTAGAAAAGAATAATTACTACTGCATTTTTTACATTTAAATTCAAATTGAATCTGTTTTGGGACCCTTTTTGGAGTACAAACAAATGTCTGGACTCTGTGAAGCTGAGGCCGTGTAGTTTGGTGTTTGCAAAGACAGATAAATAAATTATGTGAAAAGTTTACAATTTGCCAATCAGTTTTTTTTTTCTTGAGCAAATATTTTCAAATTTTCTGATAATAACAAAATGATGAAAATGGAGGAATACGACTCGTTGACAAATTTTCATGACTGAGTTGAACTCTTCAACTCTAATCATAAGTAGGAACAATCTCTGCACAGAGAAAGACCTAACTCCAAAATCCTCCTTAATCTTCATTAGTAAATATAGAGCAGCTGCTGTCTGGGTTGTATGGTCTTATTTTAGATTGTCGAATGACTTGGTTTTTTAACAATTCCCACATCACATCTGAGGCAAATTTAACTGGAAATGAGATATCGTGGCCTAAAGCAAAACAATTGTTGGACTGTATTGTATTAGTGAGTTTGGAGTTTAAACTGATTGTGATTCAGTTTGATATGACTGAAAACAAGGGGATACATCCATATTTTGATCTTTCACACTAGCAGAATGATCAATTAATTGACGGACAAAAAATAAAATAGGGTAGAATGAACATTTTCCAGAAGATACTCTAAAGAGGTTGAATGCAGTTTTTCATAGCTGCCTTTTGCACACAGAGAGCAAAGAGTATCCTTGGATCTGAACTTGTCTTTCTCTTGACCCTTTTTTCTTCTTTTGCCCTAAATTAGCTGCGAAAAACATTTGGACACTGATCCGTGCTCTGGCCGCTTTGCTCTCACATCATCCAATGAAGCGACTCCGGCTACTAATGAGAGCAGTGCAGGACTCCAGGGTCAGCTCCTCTCCTCTGCACTATATCTAAAGCCATGTAGTAAAAGAAGCACAGATAAAATTTACACACTCTTACTTAATTAGCAACAGGGGTCATTGTGTCTGCATTAAATCAGCCATGTTAACCCTGAGTGACATCAGGAGGGGAGACAGGGCAGCATCATGCCGTTGAATTATTTTTTATGAAGCAGGGTTGATATTTAGATTGTTGTCGTCTTAAAACTTTGTTCGTTCAAGATTCAGTGTGCTTTCGAATCATAAATAATGGCTATGAGATTTCAGATATTGGGAAGGAACTGTGATGATAAATATGTGTCATTCGTCATTCATTGGGCTGGGTTTAAAATAACGAGGAAAATCTGGAAAAAACAAATGAATATTACTAAATAAAAAAACAGCAATATATTAAATACAAATTTTTATATTCATAAAAAAGAAAATCAACAAATTTTTACACACCCATATTCATCACATTCAAGAATTTGTTAAAGTAATAGTATTAGATGGTATAAATGATGGGAAACTACTTTCAAATTCGCAAATGTTGGCCTTTTGTTCAGTAAGGTTGCTTGTGTTGTTTTGATTGACAGACGTATTCAAACAAATCACATATGTGCTGTTGCAGTCATCCATCCATCCATTTTCTTCCCCTTAATCCATTTCTGGGTCGGGGGGGTGGTAGTCAGAGCTGCACCCAGTACACTTAGCACCAGCCCC
>JAPMNZ010818861.1:0-19848 GCA_029875035.1 Pomatoschistus microps | reverse complement strand
CATGAAAAGAAAGGAAACTCACTGAATGAGAAAGTGTGTCCAAACTTTTGGTCTGTACTGTACGTATTTATATATCTATTTTTTGATGGGACAGTGCGTACTAATGAACAGCAGGAGCTGCAAATACACCAGATTGTAGCTATAAAGCTAATTTCCATCTGTAGTCCCACAGTCACACTCACAAACACATTTCAATCCCCCATTCTTCTTTTCCAATGAAATACAGTTCTCTTCATCGGTTCATCATCACCCAAGTTTAGTCGCTGAATAAACTAGAAGTCAGTCATTTGTTTATTTCAGTCTCCTCCAGAAGTGTTTTCCTAGTGTGATTTGTGTTTCAGTATGCGGGTCTTAAGTATACTTAAACATTAGTCACTCAGTTAATAGTCACTCAGGCGTATGTAGAAACAGTGGTGCCTGGGAAAGTGATAGTGAAAGAAAAGAAGCTCTAGAGATTGACTTATCTGTGTAGATGTCATTGAGGGGCGCCTTTGCTTCCCTCTCGTTCTTTTTTCTTTCTCTGCTTCTCTCCCTTTCACTCGTTCCCACTTGCTCTCTCAAATCATGCTTGCCTGCAGTGGTATTCAGACAGTCCAAGGACAAAGTGGAGATATGCTGGGAGCAATGGACAGTCCGCTGTGTGTTTGTGTGTGCGCCCCACTGTGATGTTGACTCTTTGAAGATGTTCTCCCCTTGTCCTGACAGATCGCAGCCTCGTCTCTCTCTATTTAACCTCCTAATGGTACATCTGACACACACATACACACACACACCAATACTTTGTTGTCTCACCCCAAACAGAGTACAAGATTCTCCTGGAGGGCTGGTCGCATCTCGCTGTACAGAGTTCATACCCCTTTGTTAAAGGACTACTACATGTGTTTCAATAATAAGTCTTGATTTTTCAAGGTGACCGTCATGTCGTTTCTGTAGTTCTTTTGCTTAATCATTGGAAATATATGTATAACTTATTCACATGAATCAGTAGTCCCAGCAAGCCACAGGTCCGTTATTAAGTCATGCAATGTGTTAATGTGGCCTTGGATTGTTGGACTAAAACATAGTTAAATAGATGGCCTCAGGGTTTCTGACCCTGAAACAGACGCACACTCCAAGATACACAAACCCATCTGCAGCTAGCCTCCTCCCTTGCCTCTTAACACACATGAAATCTGTGGTGGAGACAGCCTTCTCCTGCTTGTGCTTCTGACGTGGCTGTTCCGCTCACTCAGACAAACAGGGGATATCCTCTTTGTCTTGCCCTGTCCATCACAAGCCATCTCACTGTCTCGCGCACGTGGGTGCTTTGCAAAACCTCCAGTGACCTCAGGCCTGTCTCCAAATGTGAAACTTTTTGCTGCCACACATGCACCGGCGTCTCCAGCGCTGTGGCTCCAGTCCGGCTCCCTTGACGCACAGACACACGCAGACAGGAAGTTTAAGGAGAGGCTTGTGTCAGTTTGCTTCTCTTAGAACACCTCAGGTCTGACCCCGTCTTGACCAGGCCATTTCCTCCTGTGCCGTCTCTCCGTAAACAAGCATTGTAAAGGTGTACATTCTCGCAGTGTAATAACATCATTCATGTTTGATGTGAGTTATAGAGTCTGACTTTCACATTTCTGAGTTTATGCTTTCTTGATTAGAGTGTTTGTCCAAAGATGTGGAGAAAAACAAGTTCATGTGTCACTTTACCTCTTCATTACTCACTTTGTGCTTGTAAAAACTACAACATTGACACATTTGCCAACACACATTTATATAAAAAGATTGCCAACTCATCTTGTTGAGTGCGTGTCAACTCCATTAGCACATTCCCAGATAGTACCAGAGCCCTCTTATCTGTGGCGACCCATTAATTACACTTTGTTCCCTTAAGTGATCTATTTCAGACCTGGCCGACCCTCAGCACCCACTCTCCCATCACCACCTCTGGCCTGGCTCTCCCCCACCTGACCTTTCCTCCACTGTCCTCTCCCCAACACACTTTAAGTGCCTCTCAACGTATGCCATAACAAGGTCAGATGACAAGTATCTCATCAGAAAAGTGAAATTCACCACTGCTTTTAAAAATGAGATGATAATGTTCTGTCCCTCACTTTTCTGGAAAACCTTTCTTCCCTGACTCCACATATAAACTGTTGAGTTGAGTCATTATGTAAGGTGTTGCGTATTTGTATCAGGTCAGTGTGGTTGTGTTGTATAGATTGTATCTTTACATGCACTCCATCATCATCAATCTTTGGGTTGTTGTGGCCCAGGCATCATCTGTGCTTGTGCCTATGTGGGCACACATACATATATATGCATGCATGCATGCAGTGCCTCCAATGGACTAATAGACAGTTTTTGTGAGGGCCTCTCTTTTCATCCACAGTGCTTTTGAGACACATTGTGCCCGGCCATAGAAACAGAAGCTCTCCATTGGTCCTCAATAGGGCAAAAACAAAACCGTGTCAGGCGAGCTAGCAGCCCCCAAGTGTTTGCCATTTAAGATCTGACCAATGGTGATGCAGAAGGAACAAAGAGCTTGGACATTGAAGGAGGCCCACACTGTTTACAGTGCTAATGTCTGGGTGGCAATAGAGCCCCTCCGCACATACACGCAGGTCCACTCCATCTGTCTTTTCCTTGTTTCATTTTTAGATTATAAAGTATATTTATTTGTAGGGATTAGTTCAATACTGTCTTTAATATTTATTCTGCTTTTCCCTTTAAAAAATCCAACATTGCCACTTTAGTCATGTCTTAAACACGAACACAAGGCCTCTGGCGATCATGTCTCTGTGGTTTAAGTAGGAAATGGTGAAACAAGTGACACACAGAGGTCCTAATGCAGACAAGGGCATCATGTTGGAGTTTAGAGTTTTCACTGATGAACAGGGGGAGTGTGACACTGGTATCAAATAGCCAGCGCTGTCCTTGCACCAGGGTTATCTTGTAAATACTCCGCTCCAAGTCTATAAAGGCGAGGGTCCTTTATGACAGCCAAGGCCACTCATTCACGTTAAAATAAAAAGCACTCAGGATATTCTCGGTGTCTAGGTAGAGAGGCTGCAAATGGGGAAGGATAGATGAAGGGGGCAAGAGTGCCAGCCTGTCTTTTGTAGCACTGGTATTTTTTTTCTTCATGGATTTATTACATTTAATTGAAAATCGCAAATTCAAATACCAACTTTGAGTGGATTTGTTTTCTCTGTGTTTGCATTTATGTAAATGATAAATCCCAAAGGCTCCTCCTGTAACTACAGATTTGTTATTTTGTTCGCCTTATTAAGGAATATAATTAAAAGCAGTAGGAAGGTAGCGGAATAATGTTTGGAAGTCATAACTATAAACTTTGAGTCAGGTGATATGGTTCAATGTTTTCCTTATGAGAATTTGTCCACTTAACCCTATATGGTCGCTATCTTTGCAGTAACACGCCTTATTTTCCTACATTCGCACTTCTTGACACTGATTGTCACCTGGCTGCCCTCACCTGTGCTGGAACGTGCTGGGGATGGGGAAGGAGACAAAACGCAAGAAGTTCAATTTAATTAATGTTGTGACATCTCTGTTCGGTGGCTGTTGGCAGTTTGGCTGAGCTCCTGTCATTTGATTGGCTTTCTCTGACCCTGTCTCCTGTGGCAACGTGTCCTGCCCTCCTCCAACCGTCAACTACCGGGGATAAAATGACATTGTTGACCTTTGCGTATGTCGGTGCAAACCAGATGACAACACACATATAACTGACTTCCATATGGATAGACTACACAATGAGCAGTGTTACATGCCACGCACACGGATCATCTAATATCGGTGAGAGGCAGGCGGAAATCCGATCGTCTGACAACCAGGATACAGATAGCGATTCCCTTCAAAAGATCCATGCACAAGATAGTTTCCACAAAATAGCAGTCTAGTTAAGGTTACACCAGACCCAATCCACAATGCTCTACCCCACATCAAGATAAAACAAAAGCTTAGGTTTCTGCCCCTGGAATCGATAAGACGACATGCTACCTGATAGATTTTTGATGAAAACTTTGACAAGAGGAAATGAGAATTTGTTTACATCCACAACCAATAACATCATGCATATTAGCTCTGAGATGTAGTCTGATGATATCGCTTTTCCAAAATTGAAGCTAATTAAATGTTTAACCCAAATGTCACTACATTTGATTAAACAAGGACTTGTATCATTGTTTAAAGGAATTCCATTTCCACTAAAACTATCATAATTGTATATTTTCTTGCCTTGAAGTCCTCTTCAATATTTGAACTAGTATTTGTGTTATAAATGGAGTGTATGAGTATGCCCCTCTCACATCAGTATAATTATGAAAACGCAAAAGAAGAGTTTGATTCAAGTAAAATAGGCCATTTGTACACAAGCAATTAACTGGTGAGGCTTTAAATAATGTAGCCCAGATGGAAGCTAATTATAGACAGCATGCTTTGATTTAAGCTTTCTGTCGAAGTATCACTCGAGGCATCACTTTGGCGGTACAGTCACCTATCGTTTGTTTGGAAATTTGTGACAATCAGTGGTGATTACCATTTGTAACACCATGTCGTGTTTGGTGCACAGGGAAGAAAGCATGGCCCATAGCTATGGAGGATTTTCCATGTTTCCTTTGTATTCTAACTCTGCTGGTCCTTTGATAAAACAACTGCAGTGGTGGAGCTGTGGGACATTTTCAGTTTGTTTTTGCATACACTTACCTGTTCTGTATGCTAACATCAAGTTTATATGTTTAAGTTATCATGATGAGACAAATATTCATTATAGTGGGGTTTGTTTTAAAAAATATTATTTCAACACAAGAACACACACAAACACAGGACCAGGACATTAAATCACCAAAAATAATACAAAAATCATTTATGGAAGAGATCACTTGAGTTTGTCCACAGCTCTGCTCTAGATGTGAAAGGTTAGTTTACTAGTCTTGTTGGCAAAGTGAGGTTCATGGATGTAGCAGAAATATAACAGATAACGCTGTGAAAATCTATTTTCTTAACAACATTTATTAATTTATTTTTAATTTTACAACTAAGAAGTTTCCTATTGTAGGATGAAGATGACGCAGAACATGAATGAAAAAGAATTTAAAGAAACATCCAAACAAAATAGAGTTTTGACCAGGTGTAAGGAGTTTTTCAAGGCATAAAAATCAGGATGAGCTGGTCTTATTTAGTCTGCCTGTTCATTTCAGTCTATAAAGATGCCATACATTTCTTTTAATAAACAGTTTTGATCGGCTATTGTTACATCCCTTGTGAGTAAGACTTTGAATCTTGTGAACTGGAACTAATTTATTGCTTTGTAGCATATCTAGACCACTGAGCACAAGATAAGTACTTCACTATCATAAGCTTATTAAAATTGAAATGTGCGTGATAACAAACACTCCAATTACCTTGAAAGGCACTCCCATGCTCCTCTGATGGCCGAACGTCCCGGATCAAATGCTCTGGTCTCTGTCACATGATGAGGCGCTGGGCAGACAGACTACACGCCGTGGTCAAGCACAGGCCAGGGGTGAGGGGCAGGCCAGCCGCACAAGGGGAGCTTTCACTGCTCGCTGCTCCGCTACTTTCCCATTGATATATTACTATCGACATGTGTTCTCGTGCCAGCCATTATGAGCCCCTTTGCTCTAATCGTTCACCTCTAACCATGCTAATAGTAGGATTTTTTTTAATAATAGATTTATTATTTCCCATGACAATATTCAGTGTTGTGGAGCTTACAATAATATTATTATCGCAATAAACTTGAAGCTTAATCCTGTTATAGTTGATTGCATTAATGAAATTACAGTGATTGCATTAAAATTAACACAGGGTAAATTACAAGAAAACACACACAATAGGCCTTGAGTGCTGGCTTTATTTAAAATCATAATGGATCACAATTACCAAAAGTGCACTGTAAAAAATGCATTAAGTGAAGTTGCTCTGAATGCTGAACAAATACAATTATTGTTGACCTTGCAAAGAGTGAGATGAAAACAGCGTGGATAGAGAATGGAGCCCATTTACTGTTAAGGCTGTAATTAAGTCTTATTGAGATTGAGGCACTTATAGTTTGTTGCATGGTGTTGTAAGTAATGTAACTTAGTTTATGACGCTCTTTAGGCTCGAGAGGCAACAGTTGTGATGCGGTAACATATTACCTTCAATCTGACGCTAGCGCTTTTATACCTGTGACACACTTCAGAAAGCTACAAGTGTCAATATGCTCAGGTAGTAATTATAGTCATTTATTTTTTCAACCCTTTGTAAAAAACAAACAGACTACAAAAAAATATACATAAACTGCCATACACAGGTTGGTGTTTATTTCCAAGTATCTAGATGATCTTAGATGACCTATTTCTACATGGGTCCCCTTCAGACCAGTGGCAGAGGCCCCTGTTCTCAGGATTCCTCTGGTCAAGGGACACACTGAAGGACAACTAACACAGTTAATATCTTTAAGAAGTCAAATGTACATTGATTTGCTCCTCTTTAATACAATTAGAGTCATTCAGTAACAGTATTTTATTAAATAAATATATGATGCACAATCAAAGCTGTTTTCATTCCATTTAGCTAAACTGTGGATAAAGTCGTGCTCATGGTCTGTTAATGGTTTCACTTTACACGCAAGACGGAGCCAGAAGTCACCCCATCGATCGTGGCATCTTTTAAAGATATTACTTTGATTTGTGGCACAGCTGAGGTAATGCTCTCTCGCCCTTTCTCTTTTCGCCTTTAGTGCCTAGTGAAACCTGGTCATTGGATCTTCTCCCTCTAAATCAGCGCTCTTAGCTTTGACAACCTCCATTAGGTTCAGCACACTTTGGCTATTAACGGGTGGGGAGGACGTATGGCTGTTAAGGGTCTATTTAGAGTGTCTGAGAGTGCAAGCAGAGGATCTGTGTGAATGTATGTCGGGTGGGATCTACGCCTTCTTCTTTTTCCCCCAAAACCATCCACTGTACAGTGGTGGGCGGAGCTTTGCGTCAGAGTCATCGCAGGGCCATGGACTCATCTGCATATTGGCACAGCGACGCCCCCCTGGTGACCCTGAACCGCGATGGGAGATGGGATAGCAGGGTGGAGAGAGCGCAGAGAGGCTGGCGGCGCTCCGAAGAAGTTCACCGCCAGTTCAGGGTGAACGGCAGAGCAGAGTACCGCATTGATCGCTTCTTTCTGCAACAGAGAGAAAAACAGCACCAGAAAATACAAGTAGAAGAAGTGAGATACTGATGAGGAGAAAGGGAAGGGAGTGTATATGAAGGAGGTAGTGGAAAAAGGATCAGAGCGCCTCAAATTGGATATAAATGATAGATTAGAGGTCTGAGAGGGCTGTGTCTTTGTTTTCCAAGAATGGGTGTTATGTTGTGCTTGACACAGGTAGCACCGTTACCAGGAGTGCAAGGTTATTGACTCCTGTGATTGCCAGGCCAGTAAATTTGACCCAAGGCGCATGCGAGAGGTCTGTTGGTTTTATAGCTTCGAGAAACGATCGAAATCCCTCCTTACATACTCGTACACACAAATGACACACGCACACAAGTACAAACCAGGCACACGGATGGACCCACATTGACCAAAAAGCAACATTAGCCACAATCCTCCACAGAAACACACTATCTCCATTAATGCGCTCAGGCAGGGGTCAATCTAATAAACATAGGGTCAGTGCGCTGGTCAGCCGAGGCCCGTCTATGGCAGCAGACCCTCTAAGGTGCTTCCTAATTGTATCCCTGCGGCCTTCTAGTCTATCTTTTTATAGCCAGCACCACATACGCTGAAGGGAGAGAGAGAAAGGGAGGAAGGAAGGAAAATCCCCTGAATAAAAGTCTGGGGATAGTTCTAAAAGGCTTTCTGGTAAAGGTCACGTTTTATTTGCTAGCAGTGTCTATCAAAACCCTCTAATTTTATCATAATAAAGTTGCTCCATAGGTTGACTAAATGCTTTATACATTATTGTTCATAAAAAGAGATTTTAATTCCTGACAATGCAAGTATAAAAGTTACATTAAAAAAGGCTAAAGCACCTTTAAGTGTTCAAAAAAGCACTAAATAAGTATGATGTATTGTTATTATATATAATACTAAATAAAAAACATGTAATATTTATTTTAAAACAGACTATTTTTCACATGCATGTATTTTTGGGCCCATATCTGATCATCTTTATCAGACTGAACCGTGAAAAAAGTGGGCCACTCTCACTCGGCCAATCAGCTCTCACCCCAAATGTCGAATGATGACTTGTTTTTGAAAAAGATTATATTAAGACAGCATAATTCGTAAAACATGCTGATTTATAAAAAATATTAAAAAATCTGTTGAGACAAACTACATTTTCTATTTAAGAATGTAATTAAAAGTTAGGTACCCCAGCTTTAAAATACTAAATATGCATAATTACAGGTTAAATTCTACTCCACACCTGTAACAAGGCTTTATCTGGTATATGATAAAGCTGCTATCTTTTATCAACCCTACACTTTTCGGAAGTATGAAGGTTCCCTCAGTTTGGCTTCGTTCTTTTGCCGGTCTTGCCAAGTAACTGAGACGATAGCCAAAGCCAAGGACATTATCTGTTAGAATTTTGCAGATCGGTGTGGTGCAAGATTTAGCCCCAAGCTTCCTTATCAAAAACTGTCCAATGACATGCAAGGTGTTCAGTGGCACGCCGGTTTAGCTGGCGCACCGGGTGAACATAAAAACGGCCTTTGAGTGTGCAACCTATCCAACCAGAGCGCTGCCCGGTGATACGGCAACCCCTGATGCAGACAGGAACCTGAGGCGAATGGACCAGATTTCAAGCTCCAGTGTGACCCCAACTTGGGAACAAGCTAACCTGGAGGAGGTCAGCGGGAAACCCAGTACCCCTGCCTCCTGCGTACCGCTGTCGGACCACCTGATACGGCCGCCTGCTGCAGCCTCTCCCCAGCTCTGTCTTCACTTTCTTCAATCAGCCCTTTAGAATGAATGACTACCGCTCGGCTGGTTTTGCTTAGGGAGCCTATTGTGCATAACTCTGGTTTTGTCCGCAGCTCTGAAATGGAAAGACGGGCATGCTTTGGTGTTGATTTTCAAGTATCCGCTTAGATAACATATTAAAGCCTTTCCCATTGGGCGGATGGGTCAGAGGCCTTGATGGCTCTCATGATTCCTGTGGTCAAGGGATGCACTGAAGGACACCAACACACACTTTAGTCAATACCTTCAGCTTGTGATACTTAGAAAGAGAACGCACTCAAGTTTTTCATGAATACAGCTTTTACTTTGCAGAAAATGATATAGTGAACCTTTACAAATGCTTGAATTCATTCATTTTTATCTTGGTTTTAGCATATTTTGTTAGGCTTAAAACAAGATTTGACATTGTACTATGTATAATTACTTAAATGAAAACTAAGGCCATTTCCAACTTTGAATGAGAAAAGGAAGTTGATATAACACAAACTGGTTGTTCCATTGTTAACATTGTTTTAAGACAGCTATATACAATAATTAGGATACATTTTTTCCTGTGCTGTTTTAGTGGCATTCTGAATAAATACAGTCTTAATAAAGTTGTGTTTTTTGTGTGTTTGCATTCACATAGGCACAGAGAAGCACGAACTGACTTCTTGGACAAGTTTTGCCTCCATCTTTCGCTTCTTCAGTGAAGTCCTGGAGGCGCTGGAGTACGAAGAGTCGCAGGAGACCTCCAACATTGTTACCACCCGCAGTGGCACCCACAAAAGCAAACACCAGGATTTATAGAAGATCAACAATGGACTGGGAGGGCTCGGTCCCAGATTAAGATCCAACAAAGAAATACACCTTGCATTTCTATTCTTTCCTATAATCTCTCTATATTTCCCTTGAATGTCTCTCCCAGGCTCTAAGCACAGTGCGTCTTGCTGATGTGAGAGCAAAAGAGTACATCAGGTATAAATCACAATAACGTTTTGCATTATTTCTAGATGAGTGGAACTGTCAAAGCAATATGAAGCTGAGGTGTTGGTGCTTCTGTGGCCGCGGACCGGAGCTGCAGAGATTAAGGCTGACAGCCGCTGTGCACTGCGCGCTGGTGTGCAACTCTAATTGTCCTGACATGACACTGGACTGAGCTAATGGCCTTCTTGCCCTCCGTCTGAAATACTCTACACGCCTGATCCTTACTGCTGCGCTCTGCTCCTATATACCAATATCAATGCAATGTTGTTTTTTTACTTTTTTATTTTTCCCCCTATAGTAACCCATTGTAACTTGCAATGGGAATACATCTTTTCACACACACATAATAAGACAAATGTTTTAATCATGTTTTTAGGCATCATAGATTTTATACCTAAGAAATTATGTCTATATATATCACAAACATCATGTGATTCAAAAGCAAATTCCTCATGTTGTTCCTCTGATTTTTAACTCATGTTTTAAACGACTTGTCAAACTACTATTTATACTTGTCAATTGTTCTACACTATTTGTGATTTTTTTTTTTTTAACTTTTCTATCATTTGAAATATGATTTGAAAAAAAGAAGGTTTTTAATGCACATATGCAATTCTCTAATGTTTTGTGAGGTAAAACAATCTATACCCATGTAATTGCATTTCCATCCCTGTTTGAGAATACAGAATGTGAAAGTCCGTTGATGATATATGTATTTCTTCACTTGCTCTCTGCGTTATTGATGCGCAGGGTTCATTGAATGTGATGAGACAAATAAAACAAACCTATCCGGCGCTGAATATGAAACATCACGGGCATGAAGCTTATTTAAAATCACTTAAAGTCAAGCATCAAAATAGCTCTGAGAGATATCTCATTTTTACAGGAGCCAGAAGTCGGCTCACAGCCCTCATAAATCCCCACTATATCCACTATATCGCCTTACACATGTCACAAAATCCAAGATCTCTATATTATTCTAAGCCTGAGTGATATTTCCTTAGATCTTGTGAGTATAACATATCTTTTCTCCCCCTTTTTCTTTCATTTAGACCTGACAAAGTAAAGCTCAGCTCATAATCTGACTCTGTGACACAAACACACTTTTTCCCCCATAATGCAGTTTTATCAAACACTCAAGGCTAAAAATATTTCATGACATTTGTAAATCTCCAACTGGATAGTAAATCTTTGGATACCTAAGACACGTTCTCAAATATGTATCTGGCACTTGTTTAACTTTTTCCACTGTGTGCGGCTGCCTCTGCTGCCCACTGCGTATATGGTTTAAGGCTTTTGTGGATTATCTTTCTGCTGTAATGAGACAACTGTGGCTGATGGTTGCAGGCCTAATTTCCTTTTAATTTGATTCGGATCTCTCCAGGTTTGAGCAAAGACATTGGCTTATTATTTGATTTGATGAGTTTTGTTTGCAGAGATACCATTGCTCATCTTTCAGCTTTTTAGCTCCGAACCACGATTGGTTCATTTTTTTCCTGTTGTAATTTGTACATTGTTGCCTTAGGAAACAACACATACTCACTGTTTTTAATAATAGAAAGCCATATGCGAATGAATGAGCAACCAAATCTGACACACAAAAGAAGAAGATTCATTGGCAGATGCTTATTATCATTTTTAATATAACAGGTTTGACAATGTGCAGGTGTTTGATTGATTTTTGTCTTATTTTTTGTTTGTTTTATTATTCTGAAATATCAGTTTGAAGTTGCCCTGATGCTTTCCTTCAGTTTGTTCAATCTATTAAAATAACTTGTGAAAATCAAATTGCCTTGTGTGTGCTTGTCTAATAAACCCTGTACCATTCATTATTACATTATTTTTTGCTTATAATAAATATTTCCAGACTAAGAAAGTTGTTCTGGCTAAAGTTGGGGAAGTATACCAAGTGTTCATAACTGTACATGTTGATAGAACTTCATTATACTACAAAAAAAAAGTTTTAATTCAAACATTCAGTGAAAGAAACTAATCAACAACCCTAACTTACGTCTTGGTCATTCGTTTTTTGCGAGTGCGCGTTCATCCATTACGCACACCACACGGACCATTAGTATTCACGTGCTCAAAATGATCAGGTCATTAAACGCCCCCTCAATAAATCTTTAGAAATCTTCACCAGCAACTTCTAAACAACAAGTGCAACCAGCCGCGTCCGCCCGGCTCTGTGTCAGCCTGCTGATTAAAAGATCTATTCACGTGAACAGGAGCACAGCAAGCCACCAAAATCCACTTAAGAGGCCTGGAAAAGTGTCCTGCTCAACTCAAAAAGGTCTGCCCAGTCCAGCCTAAAGTTTGTGAAATAGTTATTCTTGCTCCAACTCTTAACATTTTGTATTAATATAATCCTATGCGTGTTTTGATTTGACTATAACAAGCGCAACAGATTCCGCTCACGTTACTTGATCTTACTTGATTTCAACCCATTGCACCTCAATTGATATAAAAGTGAAACAAAAGGGAATGTGATGACGCGCCCTTCAAGATAACTGTCAATTTTTACCCATGTGACATCACTTGGAACGTCGATAAGTCGCGACATATCATAGCCCAGAATGCACCCAAAATTATTTTACTTTAAAAAAATATTCTGTCTGTGCCTCTATCAAGTTGTAAAGGACTTGGGTCATTATCTTCAAATGAGAGAAGGAGGGGAGGGGGCTAAAATGGTGGAGGGACAGGACCACCGAAATATAGGGACAGGCGGTGTCTTTATTCAAGGGAAATATTGTTAATGCGTCTTGCGTCCATCAGCTCCTTGCGTGCGTTTCACTGTCTTGCGTATGTGACGCTGTTTGCGCGCTCGCTGTGGGGGGTGATCCCGGCTGTAATTTCAAATGATTTATTCTACATGGGGCGGTGGGTAGAATGTGTTTGACATGTATAAAGTAGTTAGGTGGAACGCGGTGATATTTTAATGTATTTTTTGTTTAGAATTTTTTTAAGGAGGATCGTCGTCACGCTTGCCCGCACCGGCGCGCTCTGATACGCACCAGAAGATGAACTCTCCCCAAAAGAAACAGGCGCTGAGCAAAGTTGGAATGTCACCCTTCTGACAGCCCCCTTTTACGCGCACGCACACTACTCCAGAGGATCACTGTCAGATCTCTATTTGCATAATTATATGCTCAGCTAAGAAGAGAAAACTCACCCCCAAATTTTACGGGTCAGCAAACTGCAACAATCAATGTTTTAACGGGTGTAACTAAGAAACTTGGAGAGAAGAAATTATGCCGGGAACTCTCTTGTTCTATGAGTTCATTATTGGCGTGACTGCTTAAAACTATATGTTCTCAAAGTTAGGGAAAAAAAATATTAGCACCCTACCCCCACTAAAGCGCTTTCCCTATTCTTTGAGCAAATACTTTTCATGTGGCCCCATTGACTGAGGCAGAATGTGCTTTAAGCTCATGGTGTATTCAACATTGTATCCCTTCTTTATTTGCGGCTCCTTTTCCCTCTTCCTCGGCATCTGCAGGCTCCAAGTCTTTAAAATGAGAGGCCCTTATACCACTGGATATAACTCGCTGGTTAGACATCATTACATATTCATTGACTTGCACAGAAAGCCATTTATTCCAATAGCAACAACTCCTCTTCAATCTCCCCTTTCCTAATAAGGATCCGCAAACACTTTGTGTCCAAACCAGCACATTTGGTGGATAGTTTTTGCATTTCGACCTAGTCACAGATGCAAGAGGGTCTCAGGTGGAGAGGCACATAAAGAATATAGCGAGGCTGTGTGGTTTTAGATGTACCCCTCCAAACGTCATAAAAGTAGACCTCCAGACCAAAGAAAGAGCACTGTGATAAATGCAAGATTTTCTTATCCAAAACTACAGTCCATGACCCACCACCTGTGTCCCATAGAAAAATTGTAGGCTATAAGCAGTTTGTAGATGAAACACCAGCGAAAGTCCCCAGGTTCTAATAAAAAGGGAAGAGCTTGTGGAGAAGCGAAAAATGCCTTTGGAAACCACAAAACCTCAAAACACAAACCTGACTCCCTGTAGAATATGACTAAAACACGACTATTAGATCAAGCTTTGAGTTCCCCGTTCTGTCTAATACTTTTAAGTGTCCACTCTGTCAGCAACCTGGCCCTAATATGTAAGTGTACGTGTGTTGTCCGTGGCATATATAATAGTTGGATTGTGGGACAGCTGTTGGCAGAGCTGTTTTACGGTGTTCAGTCCATTTGGCTTTAATAGCAGCTTTCAGGCGGAGCGCTACTCTATCCCCTGACCGCCCCCTCAATTACACCTCCTCTGATACTGCGCTGGCCCAAGACTCCGCAGTAAAACACCGCTCTGAAACGCAATACATTTGAAGAATGGACTGTGACTTTTAACATTCACAGGCTGCGCTCTGTGATCATCCGGGGAAGTGAAGGAGGCAAGGGCGAAAACGAATGGCCAAAGTGACGACAGTGTTTTTAAACTGGGCTGAATTGGGCCTCTAGGCCTCTTCCATAAATATTAGTCTATTTTCACATCTTTTTGCGAAGTCTGTGTATCTCGATTAAGGGGGATAAATAAACAAATAAATGCATCAGCCACCTGACAATATTCAGTCTTGTGAAATGCGTTTGGAACTTATTAAAAAAAACATAATGATAATTAAATTAGATGTGGGCACATAAGGAGTTTTATGTGTTTGACTTTTTTAATTGTTAATTTAAGTTTTATCTTTTAGTTTTTCTCTCTATGAATCTTTGCAAACTTCAGGAGTATATGTGTTACGCTATATTTTTTTCCAGCCTTAAAAAAAATTCTTATCAAGGGTTAAAATTATGATATATATTTTGTTAAAATTCTTGGCCTCGGTGAGTTAACATTTTCATAAAGAATGAAGTCAATAAATGTATTCCCAAAATGATTTGTGTAAATGAAGAAATAACCTTACTTCTTTTATTATGAAGCTGTAATTACTGTAGTCTAGTAAATGGAAGAATAATGCTTACGGCACAATTTATAGGAGCCATCGATTAGACCTGTCTCAAATAAGGATTCATGAAGAAATCAAAGATGAGACATATTTTATAAACACTGATATGAACGCGCTGCAATATTTCAACATTTTCTGTAATTTGACAATATAGACAAAATATGTTAATTCATATTCAAAAACCCACTATAGCAAATATACGTCTATTTGCGTAAAGTTAAGTTCTTTAAGACTTGTTTTTCATTCTTTCTTTTTTCTTTTATTTATAATTGTATTTCTTTTTCCGGAGCTTGAGCCTGTGCAGCAGACGTTATATTAAAGCACACATTATAGATGAGTTTCATCATGTGGACGCAGCCCTCGGAGGATAAACACGCTATCCGTGCGCGTCAGGGAAAGAATATCCAACAGTCAGGTTATTACAGCCGAGATGAGAGGCCTTTTGGAGGCTGCACTCTGCCTTTTCATTACGCACTGCCTCCAAAAAAGAGATGAAGCTCTAAATGAAGTTATTGCCATCCAATGAACTGAAATTAGCCGGGCCAGAGCGTGACAGACAGCTCGGCTTAGAGGGGTTAGAGGGGATGCGGAGATGGAAAGATACATAAAGGTGGGGAAGATTGGCAGATACGTTGTGATGTGCATTTCATGGTTTGGCAAGGCCCAAAAGTGACGTCCATTCAGGGATATACCGATTTAAATAGTTAATAATGTCCACGTGTCATTTAATAACCCACAGTTTCCCTCCTGTGTTTTGTTCTCAACTCTTTCAAAGATAGTTTTTATTTCCTCCTCAAAAGCCTCTTTCTCCTCATTGTGTCCGCTACCTGAGTCAGCAGAGAAGATGAAAAGCAGCTCCGTGGACACAGAGAGAAGAGTGGGTTTACCTGTCTCTCTGCTGGACCGGGCGTGTGTATACGTGCGTGCGTGCGTGTGTGTGTGTGTGCGTGCCTGTGTGTGTGTGTGTTGAAGTTAACGCTCTACTTTATTGCTGTTTATCCCTGCAGCAGAAGCTGTCAGCCGCTGACAGACTGGCAGCACCTCTAATCAGTGCCTTCTTCATCTCCTCTCTTCTTCCTCACTCCCAGTCAATCATTGTGGATCTGTTTCCAGTGCACTGCATGGGAGACTTTCCCTTCGCCTCTATTATAGACACACATAATCCACTTTTCTAGTAAAAGTGTACCTTTAAAATATATGAAATGTGTGTTATTATTTGTGATTTTATTTTCTCATTTTTGGCAACCAGAACTTGAATATTGGATTTGTAATTTTACAATCTGCGTATTTAACAAAAAAATAATAAAGGAAATCAGACTGTCTAAGTCCTATTATGTTCTATAATACAATACTCAGCTGTAGTGTCTGTGAGTAAAGCAACATATAAGAGAAGATTCCATGGCTCAGTTTGCTCCTAAATCAGTCCATGACGCGATTGGTGGACTGCTGCTTATCTGCGCACTGACCTGTGCTCCAGCCGCAGCATCAGAGGTGTGTTTGGGTGTTGACCTGTCAGGGGGGACTTGTTAGGACTTTAACTCCTACTGCTGCGGTCTCCAGACATCCAGGGGGTGGCATCGATTTGGAACTTGTCTTGTCTAATTTGATGATAACATCCAGGCTGCAGCGACGCAGCACCATGGACAGCGCACTGTCTTGACCTTCTCCTGCTATCAAATTACCCCCGCGTGGGCCACCAACTTTACTGCTGCCCTCACGCAGAGATAGAGATTGGGAGATGTGAGATGTCGCCACAAAAACGACTGCCCACTGGCGCTTTTAGGGATAAACGCAGAGTGGTAAAACATTTGTTGGACTTCACGCAAGTTTATAAGAAACGTTGCATTTTAAAGAGTAATCCATCAAGTTAATTAACAATTACCCGGATTTAAAAAACCACATACATACACACATATATACTTCTTGGGACAATTTGTTTATCCATTGTAATTGTTTTACTATTTCATTTGACGCTTGCTAAACCAATATGCTTCTTACTGGAGTAAATCCTCTCAAATTTGAAATAATAAATACATAATGATACAGCTTTCCATTTCAACGCACGTGTCACGACATAAATTCTTGTCACAGAAATAAAATAAAATAAAAAAATGTTCTTTTAAGAGCTGTGCGCGCAATGGTAACGAGTCGATTTGGGGAATAGCGTTCATTTAAAGTTTAGACAGAAGGCCCAAGGCGCGGACGGGAGGTGGATTTACATGAAGACACACTCCCAGACTAAGAGAAAGGGGAAGAGAAAAAGAAGGCTGTTTGATGGAGCTCTACGGCTTTGAGACAGCTTGTTAATTAAAACCCCAAGAGACGAGGCTCTGCAGCCACCGTCCATATCAGAGCACTGCTAACTATACTGACAGCAAGTTACTTAACAAGCGAGTGCCTCAGTCTCAAAACCTACCTTTCCTGCTCCCTTTTATCACAGGCGAACAGTAAGATATTTTAATTCGTTAAAATCCCAACTGTGCCACTGCAATAACTTGTTTTTTTACTTAAGAAATCATGACAAACCTCACTATTTTCTGTCATTCCTTGTGGGATATTACCCAAATGACAAGCTTATGGCTCACAATCCGTATAGGAGCTTAAATGTGGCAAATTTGATTAAGTATAAACGGATAGAAAGGTTGTCAAAATGAGGGAATTAGTCTAGACATCACATAGTCCTATTCAATTGTATAAAAGCCCATACAGTAGACTTCTCATCGCGTCTGAACAATGTGTCAAAACAAAGAAACGCTCATGGTGCTGCTGCTTTTTTATCCTCTTATTTCTCTCTACGCGTTCGCTCATCCATCGCAGGTCGCCGTGCGCGTAGTTCCACTGCATTATTCCACCTTAATTGAACCCATAACCTCTGCTTTTGCCTGTGGAAGAGCTCTACGCGCGCTCCCGTCTCTCTACGTGCATGCGTGATGAGAGCTGATGGCTTGTTAAGGCGAGGAAGAGCAAATAGTGCCAGAGCCTTGAACAAACATTGAGATTATGGAGCCTCGTATATAGCAGTGTTTACCAGCATCAGGGAGAGTCAGGGAGAGTCCAGCTCGTCTCACACAGCGTTAGTGAGGCGGGAGTGAGGCGAGTGCAGGCCGGCGTGAATGAGCGTCCGTGGGGGTCCTGCAGGTGGACAGCTCTGGTCCACAAGCAAATGCATCGCTGCTTTTTTTCATTGTACAATTGCGTATATTTTCATGTTTAAGTGAATGATATAGAAAGCCTGTATTGATTGTATATTTGTTATAGTTGCTGATGTTATAATTATATGATATTCATTTAGGTATATGCATAATATGCCACTATAAAACCAGTAAAAAGGAAATATTTTTATACATTACAACTATCAAATTGAGATATTGAGTATATCCCAAAGCTTTATAAAGACTATTGTTATTCCATACCAGATTGTTGTTCATATACTTCTCAATTGAAATGATTTCTAGCTTTACTCTACTCAAAATACTTGTATTTGTATTTGCATCTTAGATTTCCCTTTTTTTATTTTTATTTTTTACATTTACTACTTTTATTATTTACTATATGATAATAATAGGCTGCAGGCGCATGAGAACGTTGTTTACTGTTTTGTTTTGCTTTTGTGTGAGTCTGATCATGGCCCGAGACACATCTGTGGCTATTTCAGATTTTTTTTTATGTATTTTTTGTCTGACAATGTGTGTGTGTGTGTGTGTGTGTGTGTGTGTATTCGTGTTTTCATGTATGTTTGTGTGTGTATATGTGTGTATATGTGTGTGTATGTGTGTTTTTATGTGTGTGTGTGTGTTCGTGTATGTTTGTGTGTGTGGATGTGGGTGTCTGTGTTTGTCTGTGTGTGTCTGTAGTGTGTGTGTCTTCATGTGTATGTGTGTGTGTCTATGTATGTCTGTGTGTGTGTGTATGTCGGTGTGTATGTGTGTGTCTTTACATATAAATGTGTGTGTCTATGTATGTCTGTGTGTGTGTATGTAGGTGTGTATGTGTGTGTATTCACCCATTTGTGTGTGTGTGTGTGTGTGTGTATATGTTTGTGTCTTACTGTCTCTGTGTATGTATGTGTGTGTCTTTTCTTACATGTGTGTGTGTTTGCGTGAGTGTGTGTGGCTGTGTATGTCAGTGATTGTATTATGTGTGTGTATGCGTGTGTCTTTTCTTATACATGTGTGTGTGTTTGCGTGAGTGTGTGTGGCAGTGCAGGGGCCGCGGTTTTAAAGACAGCTGTAAAAGGCTCCGTGAGTCTCCGACACATTCATCAACGTCAGCCTCCGACAACACGCTATTTAGTGAAAGTGTAACTGCAGCAGTATATCTCCGAGCAGAGTGGCCCACTCAGCACACAATGCCACAAACCAGCTTTTTTATTTGCCTCCTGCTAACCTATCTAAAACACATTATACTTACTACTTGGATAACAGCATATTTTAATGACCGGTGCGGGACGTTTAGACGCTTACAAATGGTCAAACCTGAAATGTTTAAAATTTACCCCCACATAAATACTTCTTGACAACGAGTTCTCATATACTCCTAGATTCATGTATGTATTTTTTTTTATTATTATTTGTTTTTGTGATTCTGCATAGCTTATAATGTTATTACAGTCTACACAGTATTCATCGTTAAGTCTGTATACGCACTCTCTTTTTTACATTTTTATCAGCTGAATGTTCTTGGTTTTTTTCTGTGCAGGTACAAGTTCAAATCCTTTCGCTAAATGCTGCTGTAAATCTTTGTTAAACGGGGAAAGTGTGTCAGTGCGTTGTAATGTGTGAGCTGAGCAGGAGAGGGCCGCGGGGTCCCATAAGGCAGAGCGCCATCTAGCAAACAAAGAGAGAAACAAACGGTGCTGATGTGTGTATGTGTGTGTGTGTGCCTGTGTGTGTGTGTGTGTGTGTGTGTGTGTGTGTGTGTGTGTGTGTGTGTGTGTGTGTGTGT
>JAPMNZ010818842.1:0-15329 GCA_029875035.1 Pomatoschistus microps | reverse complement strand
TGTCACACCTGTGCGACACACGCACGGGCCAAGAACACAACAAGACTTCACGCGGCACATTTGCCAAGTTACCAGACGAGACATGCCACCAGACAGCCCGACATCGGACAAGGTTAAGAGTCAAAGGAACAAGTAAGCCGACCTGTGGGAACCTACCAGGTATGATCTTCATCTAAGGGAGGAAGAGGAGGCCCGAGGAGTAGAGAGCTGGACAATTGCGGGACACGACACGACTGGAAAGAAGCTACTGTTTGTGTGCTTGCCTACTCCTCTTTCTCTTTTGCTGTGGTTAACTTTGACAGACTGTGCCGTCTGTTTTAGCCTGCGCACCAGTGGCCAAGTGAGGGAGGGCTGATGGTATTGGGTGGGGGGGTTTGTGGCAGGCAGAGCTCAGAGACGGGGCAGTGGGCTGACAGAAAGGGGCTGGGTGGTCAGGGGAAGGGTTATAAATATCTACACAGAGCCAGATGATCGCACTGTGTCGCACTTAGAAAATGATGGCAGCGCTATGGCAGGGCACTTGGATGCATTCGGCCCCTAGAGATGACCCTCATATGCTGCAAACACAAACAGGCAACGAGACGCTAACGTGCAGCTTCTACAGTATGACATTGGTCTCAGGTTTTATATCCGGAATCCATCTGCGCTTACTGCTGACACTTAAACAGATTATGATCACAGGGCTTAGCATAACCACAAATTGGGTAAACTTATAAGAATTGACTCAAGTAGAAATAACCATTAGAATAAATCTTAAAAACCAAAAAATATATATATAAACGTTTTCAAATTATTCTACCTTTGAAAGCACTTTGATTTAAGCCCACATCATTTCAAACGATTTAAAAGGCTGTAGCCTGTAACACAATGGCAAGCATCTTCTGGGTCTGTGGTAAGGCCTAAAGCGCTCAGCTGTCAGTCAACCACATTGCTAATCCTTTTTAGAACCATAGGAATGTCTGTTTATTTTACTGCATCTCTTTAGTGCTTCAGTTGTGTCTCTACAGTCGTATTGAGAGGGCCATTTCATCATTAAAGCCGCAAAGCAGTTAATGGCCACAGACTTGCGTGATGAAAGGCTATTATGAATTGGTATAAATCCTGCAGGCACTCCGAGTTAGTTTAGTGATTGACTTTTGCGGCATGATTCTATAACTGGAGCTTCTGAGCCTTCAGTGCTCATCTTCTATTACTTTTGGGGACGGAGCAATGCAAAACAATATCTATAAATACCATGTTTAATATACATTGATTGTGGTGTTGACATGTGGTATCATTTGGCTGTAATGTTGAAAGCCTTTCCATTCGACATTTGAAGAGACTAGTTTAGATTTCCCTCCTATGTGAACTTTGGGTCCTATAGATGGACGTGAGAAACCGTGACACAGAATTGCTCAACTGCAGCGAGGCTTTGGATAAGATTGCAGGGAATTCCTTCAGCTTCATGGACATTCCCCTGTGCCTTGACAAAACCCTGACCTAAACATTCATGTTACAGCACATTCCCAAAAGGTATTCAAGGCTGGTGTCTACAGGGGGAAAGCACATCTTATCTATCAGCAATGGAATGTGCTGGAATAGTGAAATATAGGTATGATAAAAATAATAAATATTATAATGAATAACAAACATAATGCACTGGTTTGGGGCACACTGACAGAAGCAAGCCAACCAGTACGTGCCTTCAGCCCCAATGACCACCACCAATCATTCATGCAATTGGCGTAATGTCCAGTAGGAGTTTTTCCATACAGGCTCTGCCATGATGTATTTTTTTTTGTTTATAGGAGTGGGTAGCATGGTGCCTTAACTATTGATCAGGTCATGACTACGGTGTTACAGGATCAATTGTTATGTAGGTTTTCTGGTGAGAGGGTCCTATAGCATTCTTGAGACTAATCTAATGGAAAGTAAAGACACCACAGCTGAACGCTCTTAGAGCTGCTGGTTTGCAAAGTCAAAATTGTAAAAAAGAAAATGCATAATGTACTTCTAACAAAAGAGTTTGGAGAAATACTATGCCAGAAATGAGTATGGACATGGACAAGGACAAGTCAAATGCTTATTTATCTTCCTTCAAGTCTTGACTATTACATAGTGTCTGTAATAAGACCTTTCTAGCACCAAGGGAAATGACTAATATCACAACTATCTGGACCAAGCCCTCAATATATTCCACATGGTATCAACATGGAAAGAGCAAACTGTAGCACACAGTATAATGCTCACTTCTTAAACTGTTATTCATAAGACATTGGTCATGCACATCTATAATCACAACAGTCCCCTCCTAAATGTAATCGTCCAAAACAGCATTTGTGGGTACTGATGAGACTGGGGAGGTTAGTCAATGTTTAAGCTGCTTAGTGGCTGTAACTTGTGATGCATATTGCTTAAGAATGGGCACAGCATCAAATGAACTTTTGCAAGAGTCTTCTGAGTCATCTGTGTCACAAGATTCACTCACATTAACATGGTGACAAATTTGAAATTAACTAATCTTTCAAAGGCATACAGTATCTAGTAATTTTTAGTACAGTAGAAAATCCATCTAGGGTGTGTCCTTGTTGCAAAGTTCCATAGTGAAAGACGTTTTATTGCAACAGCAAGATAAGTAAATTACATACTAAAAAGGATTGGCTTGTAAAAACGGGTCATGGTTGCACAAGTTATTTACTATATCATGAGTAAAGGCAGTGTTGACAGCCAGAAGAGTGGCAGATACCATCTACAAAGCCAGCAAGTGCAGACAATGTCCATTCATACACTGACATTCAAGAGAACAACAGGATGGAAATGTTCAAACTCGTAATTCTTTCTGATTTATATGGTTTGTGTGAGTCACTGCATGCGGTTATAATGAGAGGCACACCAGTCTTCTGAAGCAGCCCATTTCACAGTCAGAGAAGTATGCAATGGGCATCATTTTGGAGATGAAAACAGAGGACGTTTCTGGTATGTCTGCAAAGTCATTGAGGCTAAGTGGCGCTGGTGCCATGTGTGGGTAGTGGTTAGATGTCTTTCCCAGAATGACTGTTATGGCCAACCAGGTACTTTTGCCATACAAGTACATTCATAAAATGAGAAAATAGTTTTTCTATTGTTCATGCTAGAACTTCAATAGCCACTTTGAAACATCAAAGAATTTCCAGACCACTATTGTAGATAAGGCAAGGTCACGTTAGGTAAATATGATATTACTAGAGCTCATTTAAAGGGGCATCAGTGGACAGTAGATGTCAGCAGTGGGTCATAAACTCCATCACTGACAGACAAACTTAAAAAGAAACAATGCTTTAATATTTTTTCCACTGCATGTGAAAGGGTAGTGAATATAAATGAAAAGAAAATATTCCAAGCACATTTGAGCTTAATGACTTGCATATGTTCAATGTGATGCACGTGATTATGGATATCACAAGATTTCTTGATGATTATCACAAATTAAACAGAGGACTTGGGCGGTTAATTGAATCCAGATCTAGTGTGACTCCAAACAAATATATTCCACAACAGTCATGAGACATGACTGGCACTTTCTGGCACTGATTTTGGGAACACCACCAAATGACAACACCCAAGGGGTTTCGTTTAATTTAAAAAAAAAAAAAGTCTTACAATTTATATGCCATGCAATGTATTACACAATTTACAGATAATGCAAACTTAAAAAAAGTAATAATAACGTGTCAGCTTTTGGCAAATCTGTCAGATGAACATGAGTCAACAAACCGATTTTCAAAGCATGGTTTCACTTCAGCTGGACAAGCCGAGACACATGCATTTTTCTCACTTCCTACAATTCTTTCAAGTGTGTTAACTCATAAATTCGTTATCAGTACCTTTCAAAAAGACACATGCCATTACACAAAGGAATGCAAAATCTATGTCTATCTCATGTGCTAGGCAGATGAGGGGAGAGGCACCAGAATTGAGAACATTCTTATAGTGTAAAAAGGCGAGTGACCACGCCTCCTCTGAGTCAGTCTGGCTCTAACCGTGTCTGCAGGGAGCAGGCGAGGCTGGATCTCTGAGAACTGCCCCACCTTGCTGGAAGAGCTACAGGTCTGCACATTCTTACATTGCAAACAAGACTTATTGATTTTGTAAAAACAACAAGCCCTATGAAGTTATGAATCACAACTGAACATGTGCACAGAATAAACAGTGAGTAACTTGGCAGAACATTTGTTTAACAGTTAATCACTGATGGCAGCTCATGCTGTATCAGAGGAAGATATAGTTTACACTTTCATTTATAATTAAAGATACATTTCTGCCATTTTGCAAGTAAGAAAACTGACATGGACTGACTATCCTGGACACTCAGGACACAGTGTTAACATCTACACACACATATTATATCACAGCCTTAAGACCTATCACTGTCTGGGGAAAAGTAATCCTTCCAGAGACTTGCACCCACATGGCAACTTAGATGGTATGTGTAAACTGTTTTCAAATGACACTATGCACAAGGGAATCACAACCAAATACTGTATCAACTGCAGCAAATATCATAGTCGTGACAGAGCCAGTGTTGTATCGAATTCACAATAGACCCATAGTCAAATATTCTCCCACACATTCAAAACAAAGGCCCTTCACATGCACATGAAAAGTAGAAGTAGTAAGCTGAAAAACAAACCTTCTACGAAGTTAAACGTCTTGTCGTCTGGCTCCACAAGCGAGTGGTCCCATTCAGCAGCTCCTGGCACAGCCTGCAACAGTGACCTCTCTATCGCAATCTCCTCCAAGACATCCATGTCCAGCTCATCCTCTTCGTCCTCTTGTGTCACAGGTGGCAGAGGCGACTGTCCCCCTGCTCCAGCCTCTGGACTTACTATCCGTTTCACCTCAACTATCTCCTCCACTACCACGATTTTCCTCCTCATGTTCAATTCGTCTGTTTCACAGAACACAGAGTAAGTGGGCTCCTCTAGTTGAATCTCAGAAACGGCAGGTGTGGTGGTGACAGAGGGTGTGTCCTTCACCAACTTCTTCTTCGCGCCTGGAGTCTGCGGCAGTGGCTTTGAACCAGCGTGCCTTTCCTCTGTGCTGCGCTCTGCTGCCTGACTTGTCCACTGCTGTTGTGCAACTCTGGGAGGCTCTGGGTGCGGGCGGAGGGGGCTGTCCTGCTGCTGAGCTGCAGCTGCTCGTGCTGTTGTGAGCGCTGGGGCCTGTGACGCTAACTCTCCGCTCTCTCCTTTCTCTGTTGAGGATGTTTCTGCCTTTGGAGCTCCCTGCATGTGTTTTTCAGCACGGGGCAGAGCCGGCTCCACCTCTCTTTTGTCTACTGGGGCCTCAGGGAGCACAGCTGCTGCCTGCACAGTTTCCTCACGATGCAATCTTTCAACAGTAATCTTTGGCTGAGCATTGCTTTTTGTCACTTCTGGGGTCACCATGGTGTCGTCCCTCACAGTATCCTTGGTTGGTTCAGTGCCCTTGGTAGATGGCAGGGCTTCTGCTTCCGGCAACAAAGCAGGCTCAGTGTTTATGGTTTCAGATAACTGGGCTTCAGCATGCTTTTTCCCCTTACCTTTCCTCTTAGACTTGCCCAGCTCTTGAGTATTTTTAACAGGGCTTAAGGGGGATTTATGCTCAATAGCAGGCTTGGCAATTTTCTCTGTGATCTTAAGCTGTGTTTTCGTCTGCATTGTCATCGTTTCACTTTTTGATATGGGCTTTTTGTTTAAATCTATGTTTTCCTTTGAACTGGGTGTTTTCTCTACATCATTATTTTGTGCAAGGTCTGGTTTTTTAGTAGGTCCTTGAGAAATGACATGTTTATCTCTTGTCCCTATTGAAATGTCAATTATTTGCCCTTTGTCATGGCTAGGCTTACCCTCAGGTGACCCTTTCTCAGCGCGAGCAACACTTGCTTCTAGTGTATTTTTGTCATGAGACAGGATTCCTGTAATTTTTTCACTGATTTCACTTTGAATTTCTGGGGGCTGTTCAGTAGTAGGAGATCTCTTCTTCTTTCTCTTGGCTTTTGAGCTGGGCCCAGTCATGTCCTTTCCAGTTTCAGTTATGGGAGTCGGAACTTCAAGACCCTCCAATGATTTGTCATTGCTTTTGACCGTGGGAGACACCTTTAATGTTTGTGTGGTGCCTGGGGTGGGCTTTACGACTTGTGTTGTTTCTGGCAATGTGGCTGGACATTCTTGGCAGATTTCTATTTTAGTTGGTTGAATAGTTATTCTCTCTTCAGCATGCGTGCCTTTCATCTTTTCTTCATTCACTGCCTCTGCACTGGATTGTTTGAAATCTGGATAATTTGGTTTTGACCTTTCTTCAGTGCCAGTACCTTGGTTTTTAGCTTGATTTTGAGAAGCTTTTTTAGTTATTTCAGGTTTTGTATCAGAATAGTGATCTTGATTTGTTATTTCCACAGGCAATTCAGTTTTAATCATTTTTGAATTGGGTTTAGTTTTAGTTCTTTCTTTAATTACAAGCTTATCCTCAGTGCTGACTGACTCCTTGTTTGTTTTGACAACACTAATATTTTGTGAATCTTGATCAGACTCCACTAGAGGCACTGTTGCGCTGAGAGAACCTGACTCACTGTTTCTCATATTTCCAGTCTTTGGCTCTTCAGTGGAGAAAGGTGAGAGAGGAGCACCAGTTGACGTCATAGTTTGTGCTTCTGTGTGATTCTCTTCTCTTGCAGCAGATTCACTTGGCAACTCACTCACAGACTTTTTCTTTTTTCTCTTTGATTTTGTTTCTTTGGCAGGAACGATGACATCTTCAGTCTGTTCTGTAATTGGTGTCTCCTTGGTGTCTACATGTAAATAAGGGATTTCCTGTGTTAATTTGACTTTAGTAATTTCCTGAATTATCACAGTTTTTGATTGAGTATTTTGAGGTTCAACATCTCCAAGTTTTGTGTTGGTCTTCTCCTTAGAGGTGGTTACCTCTCGTATAGTTTTTCCATCAGTTATTTTCTCAGTTCTGGATGTTGACAGTAAAGGTTCCATCTGGGGTGATTTTGAGCTCTTAGACACAGTCTCTTTATCCTCTGAGCTTGTGTCTTTTGAGATCTCACTCTCTTGTTTCTTCTTCTTACTCTTTGATTTAGAACCCACTTGCGCCCCCTTGTGCGCTTCACTTGCCACTTCAGGTTTGCATTCTACTGTCACTTTTAAAGCCTCTGTTGGCATTTCTTTGATTACTTTCTCAGCTTGTGCTTCCTTGGTATTAGGCACACTCTTCATTTCATCAATTTCTTGTTTGATTTCAACCTTAGTTATTTTCTGAATGGCTAATTCTTTCTCAACTGCAGTCACTTTTGGTCTTGTTGTCTCTTGATCAAGTTTGCTAACGTCAACATTTTCTGATGTAATAATGCTGCCCTTAGGCCCAATCTGGGGAAAAGTTGAGTTGGGATAAGTTGAATGAGTATCATCTGTTATCACTTCTTGCATCACTTCTGTTGAAATTTCATGAGCACGAGAGAGAGGAATATAATTTGGTTCTTCCCCTGTTTTAGTTTCATCTTTTGCTGCTGGCTCGTGCTTAGGTCTACATTCATTGGGCGACTCATTCACAGATTGTTTCTTCTTTCTTTTTGATTTAGAGTCTTTGCCAGTTGTATTTATGTCTTCTGTTACTGTCGCAGATTTAAGCTCATCAGCAGAGTTCTCAGGCTCTGTGTGTATAATTTCACTAACTGTTTTCTCTTTGGGACAGTTTGGCTTCAGGCTGTTTTTACAGACAGTGCTGTTCCCTGCCACAGATGCAGTTCCTTTAGATTCCACTGGAAGCAGGTCTGAGCTCAATGAAGCAGTTTCCTTTTCTTTGGAAATGATTACAATAGGTTTCACATTAGTGTCCTTGTTCTTTGGCTCTATACTAGTGCTGGTTCGAATAGATGCAACAGGAATGACACTTTTCTCATTAGTCAATTCTAGGACAGTTTTTTGGCATATCTCTTTGTTTTCCAATTCTTTAGACGCCTCACTCTCTGACATCTTCTTGTGTCGTCTTGGTTTAGTACTCAAAGGGGCCTCTGATTGAGCAGCACACCTGGATTCATGCACTGTCATTTTAGGAGCCTCTGGTGTTATGTCTTTGATGGCGGGAGGATTTAACTTGTCAGTCTGTTGCACAATAGGTATCTCTGCAGTAGACCGACTTGTCTCATGTTCTTGATTAGTTTGCAAAGTGTTTATTTCTGCCATACTTCTTTCACTGTCTACCTTAGTGGTTTTCTGTGTCTCTGTTTTATCTTTATTGTCCTCTGTTTGTTTTTTGCTTGAATCCTGGACAGTTACAGTATTTTCTTTTGAAACCTTTACATTGTCACTAAGTTCCATAGGTGCTGTAGAGCTCTCTGCAGAAATGTCGCTCTTTGTTATTGGTTCTTTACCTGTCTCAGGTTTCTCAACATACTTTTCAGGTGGTGAGGATACGGCAGTAACATCAGCTTGTTGAATGTTACTGTCTGAAATAGTGTCAGTAGGCGTCTTGCCCATAATTTTGTTTTTTGTGTCTGATTTGCTGCTTGACTTAAATCCTAGACGTCCGTCTAATTCGTTTGTTTCTGGGGCAGATACTTCCTTTGCATCAGTCTCTTCAACATTTACAACATGTTTAACTGTCTCCTCATTTGTAGTTTGATTTACTTTGGATCCATCCTGTTTTGGAGTCTCTAGTGGAGAAACCAGTGGTTCATTCTCGGTTGATAATTGGCCTTGAGTAACTGCTCTCTCCTCTTTCACACTACTTGGTCTCTGGCTGGTCGCTATGTCAATGCCATCATTAACATCATAAATGGTCTTTATTTCCTCTTTAAAGGTTACATGTTTCACTTGGTGTTTGACATTATCTGCTAGCAGATATGTCAGAACGGGAAGATTTAAATTTGTGCTCTCAGTTACAGTCTCTTGAATAACTTCTACTGAGAGTTTTTCATTTTTAGCAGACATTGGAATCACATCACTTCTCTGCACAATTAATGTCTCGGGTACTTTTTGGGATGTAACAGGTTCTTCAATTCCTGTTCTTTCTTTAGACATTGTATTGATAATTGTATTAGTGACCACTTTAACTTGTGAGATTTCCATCTCATGATTTTCATCAGGCTGTGTCTTCTCAGCATTGGAAGGAACGTCACTTTTAACAACAGTGTTTTCCTCTGAAAACTCATCTTTAACCAACTCTTGAGCTCTGGTCTTTGGTTTTTCCATTGTTGGGATATGCTCTTCTTGTTTTTCATCATTTAATTTAACGTCATGAACCACTTCAGTATCTGCTTTCTCTGTGTTGGTCAACATTTCATTGGAGTGGCCTGATACTTCTGAAGAAACTGTCTTCATTTGCTCTTGATCTAGGTCATCAAGTGGTGAATATTGAATTATTTTTCGTTCATTTTGTCTGTCTTTTCTAGGGTGCTTTCTCTTTCCAGGTTTAACTACTCCCCCAACTGTGCACTCTAAGTTTTCTATGGAATCTTGATTTTCTTTTTCCATTTGACTAATTTCCATTTTCCTAATTACTACTCTCATTTCTGACTGGACATGAACATTTGTTTCAGTAACATGAACATGTTCTTTTGCAGTTGTTGGTTCCTTTGGAAACTGTGTATCACTCAAAGAATCAATCTCCTTATCATGTGCTTTGTTTTCCTCAGAAACTGCTTTCATTTGCACCTGTGATAAATCCTGCTTTTTATCAACATCAATCTCTGTACTTGGGTCTTTGGGCAAATTCTTTCCTTTTGATTTGGAGCACCCTGCAACTTCTAGAGATTCCCCTTGAGCAAGAACTGTCACTTTAAGAGCCTCTGGTGTTTGTTCTTCGATGACAGGAGGAATTAGCTTTTCGGTTTCAGCCTGTTGTGTAATAGAAATCTTAGTTTTCATTGAAACTGGTTCTTGAGTTTCATGAAGTGCAGTGGATCGCTCTTCAAGCTTGAGATCTTGTTTAAGGTCCACTTTATTTATTTTGGGAACAGTCATTGGTTCCAGCTGTGTTTCACATGTCATCCCTCTTGTTTCCATTGGAGGCACTACTGAGCTCACAGAGGCAGAATCTTTCTTCCAGATCACCTCTTCAATTGTTTTATCGGTGGTTTCCTTTATTCTAATTATTTCTGTTTGAGATATTTCTCCCTTGTTTGACAGATCTATATTTTCATACTTGGATACGTGTAACACAGGAATAACATCTTGTTTTATCTCTGGATGCAATTCGTTTTTAGCTTTCTTCTTCTTCTTTTGGGATTTGACAACACACTCCTGGTTATCTTGACAATCCTTTGGAATCATTTCATCATGTACTGAAACCATAGATGTTTGACCAATAATAGTATCAGTTGTTTGATCAGCCTGCATTGTCGTATTTTGTTCTTGGATTGTAGTCTTAATATGTTGACTCAAACCTCCTTGTAAATCACATGTTATCTTCGGTTTTATATCAACACAGATTTCTTTTTCTGTTTTGGTACGACTCAAATTAACAGCAAGATCTTTTCCATTTTCTGTTTTGTTTTTTGTATTGATATGAGGAGCCATGTTCTTGGATTCATCTTTGGTGTGTTTTTCTAAAAAAGATTCAGACACCTTTTCAATTTTCTCTTCATCAGGGTCAGTTCTAACTCCATATTGTTGGTTCATCTTAATATGTTTCTCTTGAATCGGTCCCTCTATATCGATTTTGCCAAGCTGAAGATCACTACTCTTCTTTTTGGATTTAGAACTTTTCTCTGTTACTGGCTTAGCAGAGGTTTCTATGGTTGCGCTACATTCCTGATCAGTGGGTTTAACAACAACCTCTGGGGTTTTATCATCAATTTTGACTGAATAGATCAAGTTTGATTCAGCATTGGTCAGTTTTTTGATGACATCTCTTTGGCCTGATGTGGAGATTTTAGCTGAGGCCACAGTGGCTAAATTACAGTCTACTGTTGCACCATCAAAAGTTGCAGAATCAGCTACTGTACTAGTTTGTTCTACTTCATCACCTTTGGTCTTTTGAGTTATTTGAACTCCATCAGTACACATTTCAGGTTTGCTTGTATCACTATCAGTCACTTGATCCCTCATTTTGGTGGTCTTAAGAGTTTTTTTGCAGTCAACAGTTCCATGTGCTGAAGGTTTGGGCCAAAGGGTGGCATTGTCTATGGCTATGTCATTCTCTCTAATGGCAGGTTTGGTGATGGCTTTCTGAGCCAGTGATTCACTCATGACTGTATTTATTGCAGTTTGTGGAGGAGCATTATTCTCTCTATATTCATTTCTCTCCACCCTAACTTTTTGGGTATTCTCCTTTATGTCATGTGTTTCAAAGCTACTAGTATCTTTCATTTTCCTCCAAGCCTTCTCTTCAGTGCGTTTAAACGGTTCATCTGTATTTGTTTTAGGGGGAACGGGTTTGTCCTGAACATTTAAAGCTACAGCACCTGTAGTTGCAGCTATGGTTAATGGTAAAAACACTGATGCTGCAGCAGACTTGGATGCGTTCTGTGATGCAATGCTGTTGTTAAACTGGACAGAACTTGTTGCTTTCCCTTTCTTTACAATCTCTGTTTCACGTGGTCTGTCACCACTTGCACTCGGCTGCTGCTGGGAGACTTTGGAAAACCTGCTTTCTTCAATGTTGGATCCATTTGTGAACATAGACTTATTGTCCATCATTTCCTGTGTTGGTTTGGCTTCAGCACCAATGGGGCGTCCTCTGAATCTTGGGGTCTTATCAAAGTAGCCACGGCTTTCTCCTGACTCCAGAACTCTTCGGCGATAGACTTGCCGTTCAGCAAGTGCATCTTTGCTTTCTGCATCTATCCTGTGTCCTGGCTTTGGAACATAAGTCGTTGGACCATCTACAGTTTGGACCCGTGCAGCTCTTTGGGCAAAGGAGAATGTTGAGGTTGGCTTTCGAATTCTTTGCAGGGATGCAGGAACAATCTCAGGAGGAAGCTTAAGAAAATCACGTACGTAAACAATGCCCTCATTTGTTAGATACCAATAGAAATGACGCCATGCAAAAGTTTCCTTCACAAAACCTCTGGATTTGAGAGAACCCATTGCGCGTATCACTTGGAGATTACTTACATCTTGAATCTCTGGGTGCTTTACCTGAGGTCGTTTGTCTTTCTTTGCTACCATGACGCCATCACGAAATAAGACCTCATAAATGGCCCTTAGGTCCCTTAAGGGCATTAACATCCCGGCAACCATGATTGCTAATTCAGTTGCTCAATCTAAGACTGAATGGTGAAGCATCAAAAGGAAGAATGAAAATAGACAACCTCACTTCTGATCCAGTGGAATCCAGTGGCAAAACCGGCTGTCACGTGTCTCCAATGTAATTAAAGAAGAATAAATTTAAAGTTGTGCTGTTGTTCCACTATTCTTTCTTTCAGGTCCATAAAGAAAAAAAGTATATTCCTTCTTCCAAAAAGTCAGAAAGTGTGCTGCCCCACTACATAAAGTTGGACAAAATTAACAGTCTGTGTACTGCCGAATGGCAATGACAGAATGGAAGGGAGGGAGTGTGTGAGTGTGTGAGGAGAGAGAGTGAGACTTCTGGCTCCTCCCACTACCCGTGCTTAGGAAAGGACTGGCATGGAAAATAAGACTATACCTCTAAATAATCCAACATGAACAAGGAAAGAAAATAAGGTCTCAAAATAAACTTGGTCTAAGAAATTGTTTCTCTAAAAATAGATAATTTGAGCACATGTTCAGTGCCCTGTGACTTTGAAGGAGTACGCCCACAAAAGCACACACCCCCATGTAATGTACACACAGCCTGAATTATAACACACCCTTTATCTACATACAAAAAAGGCACAAGAATGAGCATGGCTTCATCAGTTGGTTACAAACAGAGAAACTCATAAAGATAGAGAGATAACCTACATGGGGACCAAGTGGCTATCAAGATTCAGGTGTCTTGTTTTACACATTTCCTCATCAGATATCACTGAGAAACCCACAGGGAGTGGTCTGATCACATGACAGCAGAATAGTACATGTGTAGTGAGGAAAAATGAGAATGCACATGCTACAATTTTTACATAAGCATACTGGAAATGGGTAAGACTATGTCCCTATATAGGTACTCTCTATTCTTATGCATGTATTTGCTTTGTAAGATCATCAGCAAAATAATTCCCTCGGTTCACTTCACTTGGTCTGTAACTGACACAACAGGTTGCAAGGCAGTCTAAAGTTGTACAGATTCAGATCACCTAATTTAGCTGACAATCTCCTTTGCTAAAACTATATAAAGAACTGTGCATTATAGCTAACCTTTTCAGCAGCTCTTGCTCAAACGTGGTATCATATTTCCATCTCTAGATCGCCTCCCTTCCGTACATCTGTCTCTCTGTGTCACTGACTGAACTTTCAGACCACTGTCCAGCAGAGTCATCAACTACAAACAGTCTACCAAACATCAGTATTTTGTGTAATTCAAAAGACTCAATCCACTCCAGCACTAACACAAAGACTGCTTGCTTCTTTAAACTGTACAAGTTCAGGGCTTAAAAGATAGCTTAGTCTTTTATCATGATTATTTGTTTAAATTGTCATCATACTCAAACACATAAATGTATATACAAATATTTTTTTTCCAAATCACAAACACAAATACATTCACGTAGAACAGACTGCTACAAAAAACATAATTGTATTTAAAAATTACAGAGCTAATGAATGAACAGTGCTGCTGTAAGTGACACTTCTCAGCTGCTGCAGTTTCAAACCACATGGCTGCACATCCAAACAGCGTGGCCCTGTTTATACTTTAATCACTATGGCAACAGGCAAATGAAGTGACTCAGAGACAGAACGAAAGACCTCATATCCGTTTACCGAGCTCTGGCGGAACAGCATAAATCACAGACTGGACAGCTGGACCACAGTGTGAGAAGAGCATCAGCGAATAGAGAAATAGACAGTGTGTAGTAGGAGGAGTAGTATTTGTGGTAGTTGTAGTGGCAGTAGCATGAGTCGGGGTATGAGTCGAAGTAGTAGCATATGTGAAAGCAGACTGGGAAGCAGAATCAGTAGTAGTAGTAGGGCTAGGAGGTTTAGCCTGGTGTGGTCTTTGAAGCCTGTAATGCCATTTAGCTCAGTAAGACTTAAGTCAAATTATACTTTAATGTACAATACAAATTTGGTTTCAGGTATTTGTATTATGTGGAACTTCTTCAACATGGCGAGACTCGTATAAAAATAATACATTTGAGGTCCATGTATTTCCATAGCATATCAACACATAGTACATTCAGTGTACAAAGTATAAATATAGAAGTAAAATACAAAGTTGGATTTAGTGCAGACAGACGGAACGGGATAACTGGAAAACTTAACAAAAAGTTGAAAAGTTCACTCCTATAATCACGGCATAAAATAGTCATTGTCATTGTATTAAGTGCAGAGCCAATAGCCAACTGGTTTGTCAAGTTGTGTTTTACAAAATGAAAGCATTGCAAAAAAAACATCTACATTTCATGAAGATAAGCAATGTGTAATAATTCTTTCTCAATGAAGACAGAGATAAATCAAAGCATGTTGAGGCAGGACTTCAAGCAAGAATGTACCTTATAGTAACCAGTACATTCAAATAGACCATCCTTTCAAATGAGACCACTGAATTGCCACATTCATTAATTTTCTACTTTTTCAGGCCTCTCACCCATTCACACACGTGTTCATTTACCAATGGAGACAGACATGTGTGGGCAAGTTGGGTTAAATGTCTTGTGCAAAGGGGATTCTGGGGATTCACTCTGCTAAGGATACAAATTCAACCACCAACCTTCAGTTCAAAGGGCACATGGTCTACCAACTTAGCAACTGTTATTTGTTCACTATATAGGGCAAAGTAATGTGTGATTTCAGGAACTGTATATATGCAAGTGAACTTCAGACTTCATAGTTCTGCCTGCTTTGGCTCTGCGTTCAACCAGTCACTCAGATGCTCACAAAAAAATATGTCCTTTCTAATACATTTTAAATCTGCTTATCAAACACATGGAAACAAAACCTTCAGATATAAAATAGGGCATTATGAAAACTGTAGAATGACAGTTTATATTATTTTATTCTTCCCCAACATGTGCAACACTATATGACCCACTAAACTGACTGAAGCAGATAAAGGGCAGTTAAGTTGTCTTTCTTTATTGGTCTCATGAATAGATGTCCACTTCTGCTCCATGCTTTGAAACCTGCACCATTCCCAGAATAGACTTGTCACCACCAACTAGCCCAGAGTGGCACCAGTCCACTCGACCTAGTGCACACGACACACACACACACACACACACACACACACACCATTCAGATATCTCGTCCGGGCCACTTTAAGCA
>JAPMNZ010818532.1:0-14321 GCA_029875035.1 Pomatoschistus microps | reverse complement strand
CTTTCAGCGAGGGCTTTGGGCAATTAGGGGTTAAGTGTCTTGCCCAAGGACACAACGACAGCAGTCATCAGTGGGAGTCTGTGGAGAAGGGGTCGGGGTGGGAATTGAACCCACGACCTCCAGGCCTAAAGGCCAATGCTCTAACAACTGAGCTACTGTCGCCCCTTGGCTCGTATATGTTTAATTAAATGTATTCTTGTATAGCCTTAGTTATCTCGAAGGACTTGGTTCGCCAACACAGATACGAGAATCAAACCATTCAAAACACAAACAAATCTTCTTTTCTGCTCCTTTTCCGTCAATCTAAATGATAAAAAGATATATTGTGACTAATCATTATGTGAACAATGTAATGACATCAACAGCATTTTTACGAAGTACAAATACAAATAAATACAAAAAAGAAATGCAATGATAAAAATGTCCAAAAATATTGATAAAGTCCATACATGTAGTTGCATTGGAAAGACAAAACTCAGTGATAAGCCGTTGGTGAATCGCTAACCTTGTTAAATCCGACTGCTGCTGTGATTTAGAGCTATATAAAAATACGTTGGATTGAAGTTGAATATTCTACAATGATCCTTGAGTGTGGCTATTCTTGGCCGTCTGTTGAAAGCGACAGTGAGGACCGTGGAGTGTAGAGGTCAGAGCTAACGATTCCCGGAGGAGGAGATGTCGCCGCGGCCACTCACACGATCTTTAATGAAGCGTTCTATTGCTTATTGGATCACGCCACATCCAAGAGGTGAGAGGTGAGAGCCGCTGAGTGGATAACTGGACAAACCAGGGGGAAAAATAGCTAATGGCATAACGAGGTATATACCTTATTGAGTATAGAGTGGGAATCATGGGTCAGCCACATAACAGAGGACATACCCACGACCTGGACTGAAGGGTTTAGCCACAACAAGAGAGAGTCATGCTGCAGCTATATTCACAGTAGAATAATTGAACTTTAATCCAGAGACAGGGAGCAGTGCACGTGTATGTGTGTGTGTGTGTGTGTGTGTGTGTGTGTGTGTGTGTGTGTGTTTATGTGTGTGTGTGTATATGAATGTGGTCTTAAGAAGCATGTGTCTTCCCCTGTGTCAGATTTATGGAACACATGTGCAGATTAACGTCGACCTGAGAGACAGAGTGTGCAAAGGAATTGCAAAGGTCAAGGAACTGTATTCAGAGCGGAAGTATGTGGAGGATAAATGTTTACTAAGACACGACAATTGTTACAATGGGGAGGAAACCGAGGCCAGAGAAAACAGATACTTGATTAAATCTTTGTTTATTTTTGTATAGAAATGACCAGGATGTATTTACAGGAATGAACTAATGAAGGCTCAGTGCCATATGGTAATAAAGGATTTGAAATATATCCATTATATTATCATTCCATCTCCATATTTATACTTTTTTGAGTGCCTTAGTCTTTCTTTTTTTGCATCCTGACTCTGATCCCTGCACTGGAGATCAGCAAAAGGACATTTCCAACCAAATCCTGTCTCCATTATTTTTAATACAACCAAAGATTTATATTTACATAAGTCTGTACATTTCCACACGTAATGTTGTTGTTTTCAGCTGGATATTGTTGCTATGCATTTTTCTAGAAGTTTCCTGCAATCATTGTTCCCTCTCCATGGGGGAAGTAGGACCAATCAGGACTAGTATTTGTTCTACGTAATTTATGGTTTTGGTCATCTATTCTAACTTGTAAGCATGTTTAGGGTCAATAAATGTCATCTTTTTATATGTATACAGTACATATATTGTGTTTATACCCAATCTATTCAGTCATAACGAGATTCATATTATAACAGTTAAATACAAACTGGATATCAAAGCTAAGGTACCTTTTTTTCTTATTAACATCACATTTAAAAAGCAACAACACCACAACACGCTGTCTTCATCCAACATGTTAGATTTTGTATATTTGTGAGAAAGAACCTATTTGTCTTTTCAGGCTGAGAACTGACAGAGTGAGGGAGGTTCTCTCTCTTTCACTTTTCTGTCTGAAGAAGCTGATCTAACGTGACAGAGCAGAGGACAAATAATATGCATGCAAAACTGTTTTGAGATTGAGGAACTAGATTGAATTTAGTTTTGTTTAGTTGATTAAATGTTTTGTTGTTGGGACTCATGATCTCTGCCCTTCACAACCGTCACCTTGTACAGTACTACGTCACTTTGACTTGTACTGTTAAATGTCCATACTTTGCATACTTACAGTAGTGCACTTGTATATAATAGCAGTTTTAAGAATTTCTATCAAGATGCATACATTTTTTTCATGCTTACCTTTTTGCTCTTTCAACTTGAGCCAAAGCAAATTCCTACTTTGTGACTTCCTGTTACTCACAACGGCAACACAAATTATTCTCATTCTGATATGATTAGAAAAGGGAGTCAATCAAATCCAGTCAATCAGATCCAGCCACAAACATTTTACAATCCTAAATAGTTTGGGCACCCCTGCAATAAGGCAACAACAGTGCGATAGAGAGACGTGAGTGGGATAAACACACAGTAGTTTGAGCAGAGTCCCGGTGACAGACAGCGGCACTAATGCGACACAGACACAGGGGCTTCTGCTGACTCCACACGGAACCGTCCCATCGCCGACTCGCAGACACCACTCACCGCTCATGGGTTTGCTCTCCCCACATCAACCTCTGTTTACCGCAGACGGAGGCTATGGAACACACCACAACATTCACGACAATACGTATAGTGTATATATACTGTCTCTTTGTGGTTAGGAGTGTTGCATTTCACCTGTATTTCAAATAGATAGATAGATAGATACGTTATTGATCCGACATAGGAGAAATTCAGGTGTTCAGTAGCAGCAAAAATAAAAAATAAAACTGATTATTCTACAAAGCTAACAATAGTAATAATAAGCAACAGCCCTTCAGGTCACAGCAGCAGAGGTGATATCAGAGGTGCTGTAGGTGATAACAGAAAGGCTATCTTGGCATTTCTATTTATGAATTCTTTGCACATTGTAAACTTGCTGTCATTTTGCCTCTGCTCGGGGACAACGGAGGAAAATTAGCCTGTAACTATGTCTGCGCTGAACAATAAATTTATTAAGCAATGTCCCTGTCAAATAAATGAATACATAGATTATATACAAAATTCAGTAGCAATATCTAAAGGCAATTAGTGGGGACTTCAATTATTTATGTTCAAACCTCTTAGTAAGAGGGAAAGATTCTGATTCATTTTCTTTAACATATGCAGTAAAACCACATTGGAATACTCCACAGTGTGCACCGGACAAGTATGTACAATAAAACAAGCTAAAAAGTGTGAGAAACTGTGATATTAATCAACAATACAAGTTTCATAGTATAATAATAATAGTTCCAATAGTATTTCATTCCATATCAGACTTTTCCAGGAGTCGTCAACTTGGATTATAAAACTGCCTTGACTGGATTTGGGTTGTTCTGGGATTCAAAATGGGGTATTAGGTATGGGGTAGGGATTTAGTCCATATTGATTGAGAAATGCATGTACAGCTCTTGCCCAAACAGATAAGGAAAACAAAAAAATCTTTCCTCCATTTTGCAAACTCAACCAAATAACGCATTGATTGGAGAAACAATCCAGCATATTCACACCGATGCTCATTAGTGTCCACTGTCCCAATGAAATAAATGAATAAAAAAATAGAAATTTGAGACGTAAATAGGGTCAGATTGAAGAAATGCTTGTGCTTATGTTGCTGCTCCTGTACATTTTCTTTTAAATTGTGAACTATCTTAAAAGTCATATCTAATCACATCAGTATTTTTTCAATTAGCCATTTTGCTGCAATCTTTCAGCTCTAAACTATTGCACATACAGCAGAGACAATGCAAACAGGCTACGGTTTAAGTCGGTGGAAAGAATCGCTCTTCACATTTGGGATAAATTAATTCAAATATGCGCCCAACGGCAGCCGTGAAGCGCGATGAGCATGTTTTTATACCAAGAAAATCACTTAATTCCCCGCGGGGCATTTGCATACGGGTTTAAGCTGAACGACAGCATCTGAGGCGTGTGAAGTGAAAGCATGGCTCACTTGGAGAAATCAAAGAGTCCTCTGCTGCATTATGCAACGGGAGCCTGTTCGAACAATAATAATTCTATAATATCCTGTTTCTAACTATTCCCCCGATCTTCCCGCTTCACTTCAATCACAGCCGGAGCTTCAGCCGTCTCCTGTCACTGTCTGTCGCACTCAACCTCCCCGTGCCTGACATAATATTTTGATATATTTTGATATTTATGGATATATGGAGCCGTGGGGAAAGACGTCTTCTTTGTTTTTTTGTTTTGTGTATGCTGTTTAAAAGTGCAGTAGTGTATTTTAGTTGAATCATTTTTCTTTTGTGTCTCGCCGGGTTTTATTTTCCCGATGCAGGAGGGTCCAAAGACAGCGGTTATGATCTAAGAAACTCGACATTTAACAACATTTATCAACTTTATCTACAATTATGGACATTGGTCATCTGCCCATTTTGGACCAATGGCTCTATGTGTCCTTTATCATTGAAAATCTTGTGTTGATTAACAAGGCATCAATGTACGGTTTATCTTAGCCTGGTCTTAACATACCATTGTACAAATTGTACAAATTTCATACTGAGGTCTGGATTTGCTCCATTGTGCTCCGTTAACAGGTGAGTTCACCGTGCCAGCCATGACGTTTTCTAAACATTTATCTTGTTTTGGCTTCAATTTCTTGATATTTGCTGCCGAACCAGAACGGATTACTTTACTATCGCATTCACCGCCAAACTACAACCAATAAAGCGCACACTCTTGATGTCACGACACCTCCCTCCAACACCCGCCTCCCCCGCTCGCTGATTGGTCAGATGGGATACAACCGAAGTAACCGCAGCCACTTGGATCAGACCCAGACGTACATGTAGGAAATGGTAATGTTTTTTTCCTATGCTCTATGCAGCCTAAATCTGGAACAGTCATCTTGAAAATGTGAGACAGGCTTTGTCTCTGACAATGTTTGAATCCAGGTTAAGCACTTGGTTTGTTCAGCACTTTGAGTTGCCTTGAGTTTGAACTGTGCTATACAAATAAACTTGCCTTTGCTTTGCCTATTGTTGACTCTTCCATCTAGAATCCTCCATGTTTATTGATCTTGACCAACAACAAAACCTTTCCATTGCTTCACTCAAAGTGTGACTAATCTTGGATATAGTAAAGCAAATAGTTAGAAAAAAGTTGTGTAGGAGTTACAGTGCTGTTCCCAAACTGGGGTAAGAGCACCTCCAGGAGCCGAGGAGCTCCAGAGGCGGGAGGGAGATGCTAATTCCAACTGGGTTATTAGCGATGAACCTCATTAACTTTGAGAGCCTCCTGCTTATCACCGCTGCCTAAAATATGAGCCCTGTCGGTAAAATATGTCTTGTCAATACCAAATAAGCTGAGGAAGACGGATAGGCCATTTCAGCCCAAGGGAGATCCATCTTTCACTTTTACTGCAAAAAAGTTTTTAATTTATATTTGCTTAGTTGCCCAAAGTCTATGTTTGAAGAATGGGGGAGGGGGGAAAAATCTGTCAATCCTGTTTTGTTCCTGACATACTTTACTTTAAAAACAAGTTTTCCTTTGTAGGGTTTAGTCTCGCTTGTGCTGTTTTGTTTTCCTGCCCATAAATTACCAAAAACACGGAAAATAAAGGTCTTGAAAGGTCAGGGAGGTTTTGTGGCAAAAAGGGGGAAAATAAATCAGTGAAATATACAGTAGCAGTACAGGGAAGGACTGAGGCTCACTTCTCAATGTGATTTGTAAGTTTTAAAACACAGACACAGGCAAAACAAAAAGTCCTTGTTGATGCAGGAGAGTCTAAGGACAGTGAAGATCCGGGACATGTATGGACATTTATAAAAGTCGCAATATGTGAGATTTTCATAAATCATCATTAAATGGCCCTAATCTCTCAGAAGGTGTTGATAAAACATGCTCTTTTCGAATACTTCTTTAACTGAGAACAGAAGTTCAGTTGAGATATTTTAATTTCAACATGAGTTTTTCAGCCCCTAAATAATGTCCCGCCCTCCACTGTTTCACCAATCAGAAAGTCTGTGATCCAGGTTGCCAGAATTTACCACATTGAGCTAATCTCACTGGTAAAGCATGTGGCCACAGAACTAAAAACAGTCTTATGATTCTCAAAAAATGTATAACAAAACAAGGAATTAAACGAGGAATTCTATCTGGGATGCCTTTGTAAAAAAAGTGTTGGTTATAGATTTGTTGAACAATCTCTTTTTTGTCTTTGTCTGCATATCTGGCAACCTGAGTTAGGGAGAGTGCATTACCACTTTTGGTCATCCAGCTCCCCGTGGACCAATATCTGAACTTCTTCCCACTCCTTTTCGAGCTGGATTTTTGTTAATAAAACAAAACATATCATATATTTGTATCATGTATTGTGTCATTTTCTATTCTGTTTTTCTTTGTTCTTGTTTGCCATGGCTCGAAAGAAAGTATTCATTCATTCATGGCTTCAATGTGTTTTATTATTGAAATTTATCTTTGTTTCTTTGACCTGTTTATTTATGTATTAATGCCAGGTAACACAGGAGCACCACAGCTGTTATTAGCATAAAAATATATACCTATTACAACATTTTGAAAAATAATCTATTTTTTTGGAGTGGGAAGAAGATAAAACTTATTTAATCCCACCCTATGTTGAGGAATTGATACTTCTCCCGCGAGACGACTGCGGTTGTGACTTGGGGCTGTACAAAAATGAAGTCAATGGAAATCTGTGAGGTCTTATTCAACATTTATCACCAACATGGAAGCAGACATAATAAAGGCCCAGTGCAGCAGTAGATCCAGGCCCTGTTCCCTCCATTACTCATGTAGTGAAGTCCAAAGTAAGGGCTGCAAAACTGACTTATGTGGAATAGAAATATATCAGTACTTTTATTCATACTGATACAATCCTCTACCGGCCATTGCAAGAGAATGTTGACTATAGTTTCGCAACACACTGCAAAAAATGATAAAACATGAGGTAATAATTGCTTGAATTGGGGTTTTTATGGTAATTGGAGTACATTCTGACTGCTATTTTCCAATGAGACAAAACCATTTACCCCCCATTATATGAGCTGGAGGAAGTGGGTATGCATAGGGAAGTCTGGGCATCTCTGCTTCGACTGCCGCCCCCGCGACCCAGCGACGGATGAAGTGGAAGAAAAATTATGGACGGACAAAGCCTTTTAGTCTCACTTCAAGAATTGTTGCTTCATTTTCTCATTCAAAGAGACATTTCTTTTTAAAACAAGATCATTGCTCTGTCCCGTTGCCAAATCTAGTTTCAAAACAGTCAAAATCTGCTCAAATTAAGACACATTTGACGAAATTTTAGCAATTTTTTACCAATTTTTTATAATTTTTTGCCGTGCCGGACTTGGTTTCTCACAGTTGGGCATACTTCCAAGAAAAGCCAATCTATTGTTGACACATTAAGACCTTGAGTAATGTTGAAAACCCTGAAATGTGTTGATACACTTTGCTAAGATTGCCCAAACACACTTTAATCCAAATCTTAATGAAAAACTGCCAATAGACCATGGCCAGATTCTAGTTATTGTATAGAATGTGATTAGAAAAACTGACTAATGCCATTTCCTGCTTTGAACCCCAGTGTTTTATTGTGTTCCGGGAAAATAATTGAAGTGTAAAAAGCCCACGTCACGCAGAGTCAGCCTGAATGGGGGATTAGTCTTATAGAAAGGAGAACACAAGCACCTGCCGCGACGAACAAGCCTCAATCACACACGCCTCCAAAGGAAACGGATACTTTATTAGAATACTTTGTGCGATGCAGTCATTTACGTTAAAAAAGTGAAAGAAAACAGCACGAATAAAGTCTACAACCGCATAAACTCGTGACTCGCTTGTCTATGATGAGCTACAGTGGCTGAGTGGTTGGCCATCTCGCTTCTCGGCAAGAAAGTGCTGGGTTTGAATCCAAAACATGGGGTTTGCATGTTCTCCCTGTGTGTGTATAGTTTTGCTGCGGGTGCTGTGGTATCCTGAATTTCCCCCACTGTGGGACCATTAAAGGATATCTTAAAATGAATCTTAATCTTAAACACATGAAACTATGGGAGAAATTCGTCCAGATCTGGCCTCGACCAATCAGAGCATCAATAAAAGTAAGTCATCTTTAATTATATAGCGCCTTTCACAGAGCAGAGTCCCAAAGCGCTTCACTATTGTTATGTGGTCGTCATACAGGAAGTGCACGCCAGCCTGATTCTACATGTTTTTTATGGTTTGTGATACCGGAGCACCTGGAGGAAACCTTAGCACGAGCGCTAACCCTTGTGCCACCCAAATATATAAGGACCTTTGCTCTTGACATAGGCCCTAGGAACAGGATAGGTCTAATGCAGAGGATAAATCTCCCAATACCTGTACAATAAACAATAATTTAACTTAACATATTATTGGACTTCTGACCAGAGATGTGGTTAGCAACTATTTCCCAATTATTATTTTTATTTTATTTTTTTTATTCTGGATAGTTACAGAAGAGATAACAAGTGAAAAAAAATGGTGTAAAAGTTTTGTATACATTTCATATTGCTCTGTCTATAATGTACTCTACCTGCACCCACCTAAACCCACCATTATCCCCAGTGTAAGAAATCACCAGGAGGAGAGGGACCACACATGGATCTCAAACACACACACACACACACACACAGACACACACACACACACACACACACACGATTGCGCACAAGGGCGACTATGTCTCTGATTGAAAGCGTTTTCAGACGAGTAATTAAATTTCCCGTTGAAGCGCGGCAGCCCCACATATAGACACACACGCGCACACACACACACACACACAAAGGTTATGTTTCATGTTGACAAGGACAACATTGAAGCCGCAACGACACAACAATGGCCTCTATCTGGCGCTTATAAAACTGCCATTAAATACATTGAGAGAAAGTGAGATGGAGAAAAAAGTCCAGCTGCAGCTAACAATACATTTGATTAATCTCCTTTTCTTTTTCCAACATTTCATTTACCTTTGGCACATCTCGTATTGCTTCTAATCCAGACAAAAAAACACACAAAAACAGGTCTTATCGGCGCCACCTGCCTGCAGCCGGGGACAGTAATGCCAAACACACACACACCCGAAACCGTAAATAAAACATTTCAGTAATACCCTTTTTCTTTCCTTTTTTCTAAGATAAAAAGCACTTGTGATGAAACGCCTCCCATAATGCCACTGGGTAATCCATTCTCGCATAAACGCACAAGGCCTCGTCACACGTTTACTTTGAATACGTGTTTACAGAATAATAAAAGAATCCATGGAAGAGGTTTTGGGGAGATTTGGCTAAAGCTCTTTTGTGTGTGTTTTGTGTTACTTCCTGACGTGGATCCAGGTGGTAGGGCGTTTGACACGATATCCAGCTCGTCCTCTGAAGCATTGTAAAAGATAAATAGGAATTTCCCCCTAAAGGACACTCCAATTGATTTTACGTCCGGTGGAGACAGAATTACATTTTTTTTTCTCTCTCTTGGCGGTGAGGTGTGCTGTTTACGGCTGGATCTAAGATAAGACTAAACTAGCGATGCGAGCCAGCGACCCCACAGATTACAGAAGAATGAGAAGAATAATGGAAAAATTGTTTTAGTTTTTCACTCCAAGTCATTAAGTAATTCATGCAGTTTTTTTAATCTTTAGTACACTTTCAACACTCTTTTTTAATGCTTTTTAACAGTTTTTTTGTTTTAACGCATACATGTTTTAATGGATTTTATGTAATTTTATTGTGAAGCTCTTTGGTCGCCTTGAGTGTTGTACAGGGCTGAATAAATAAAAATTATTGATTCGAAAACTGGGGAAAACAACTGAAATACAGCAAAACTAAATACTAAGTTCTGCGAGTAAACAGTGTGTTGCTACGGTAACTAGCACTCCCCCCAAACTGAGATGACTCTGAACCCAAGATTTCATTTCATAAACATAATTACATTGAAATACACAACATTAAGATACAGGAAAAGTTATGAAGACCAAGTAAGTACATAATTATTACACAGTGGCTGAGTGGTTAGAACTCTCGCTTTTCAGCAATAAGGTCCTAGGTTCGAATCCCAGTCGGAACAGGGTCTTTCTGAGTAGAGTTTGCGTGTTTGAGAAGGTTTCCTCTGGTTTCCCCTATCACTATAACAATAGGTATGAATGTATCGTGAATTGAATTGTGGCCCAAACAGTAAGTAAGCAAGTAATGTTTATTAATGTAGCGCACTTTACAAACCAAGTTCTCCCAAAGCGCTTCACAATTGTTCAGAGTTCAGATCTTGTTCCAATCATTCCACACACTGTCACCATTCATTCACTCACTCATCTACATTCAGACCTAGCGCATGTTTTTAGTGGTAGGGGAAACCGGAGCACCCTGAGGAAGCCTACACAGACACGGGGAGAACATGCAAACTCCACTCAGAAAGGCCCTGTTCCGACCGGGATTCGAAACCCAGGACCTTCTTGCTGAGAAACGAGACTGCTAACCACTTAATATCGCAATACTATCGAATCGTCACAGTTTTTTGCCAATTCCCGCCCCTAATAGGTTGATAATGAAGCTAGCTAACGAAGGAGCCAGGGAGCGAGCTTTGGCGTCTCAGTTGTAGCAGAATATCAATCACTCACACATGCATGAACGCCTCTAATAACAACTTGACAGGGGAAACAATTATAGCCGAGAAAAATCGTGTTGTGGAGCTTTTCTAGTCTTCCTATATGGCACCAGATTAAATGCATTGATTGTTGCGCACTGGCCAGTCTTCAAAGCGAGAAAACGATGACCTAAAAATCTCTGTTTGTAGTTTTTATTTTTTGCTGTTGGCCTCATGAATCATAATGACTTGTAAAAATCTCTGTTCCATTTTACTTTTTGTTGCGAGCAGGTGGTTTTTCTTCTCCTTCTAAACACTTTGCATCATTACGGCCGGGAAGCAAATGAGCAGTGGAATTAGCGAGGTCTGTTCGGAGAGGAAATCGTGGGCTGGGAGTGTACAACAACAAACACCGGCGCTTGCTAAATGCACCGTGACGGCAGCGGCGAGAGGAACAGAGGTTAAGCAAAGCGAGCTACGTGAAGCGATGGGCGAGAACCAGCCTTAGACAAACACGTGGAAATTAATAGCGGCTTCCCGTGTGACGAAAAGGGTAAATTGTGTGTGTTGGTTAAGCTCAAAAGTCCACAGCGGCACGAAAATGGTAGAATTGAGAGTCAGGTCTGGTTCAAGAGGAGTAAATATGTTTTGAATGGAGCTGGCGAGGCGTTCAGGGGCCACTGGGGTGAGGCGTTCAGGGGCCAGGGAGTGAGGGGAGGCAGAGGGCAAACTTATCTCACACCACGGTAGGTTCAGATGGTGTGGAAATGCCAAACTCCATCCCAGGAACGTCTCTCAGGGTTGCGGTTCGAAGGTAAATCAAATATATTGTGTCGAAATGACTAAAAGAGCAAACTGAACGGCCGTTAACTTCTAATTTTAAACTTCACGTTTTGTATTATACTGTTCCACTTCATCCAAGTTTTGTCTTTTTTCTTTTCTGTCTACTTTATTTTGCCGTATTTCCTTTTGATTTGACAGTTTTAATGATAGTTTTTGACTGTTTTATGCTGACTGTGCAGTTCTTTGTAAACACTGTTTTGTAAAAGTGCTATACAAATAAAGATGTATTATTATTATTGTTATTATTATGAGCTATTAGCGTTTATTTCGGCCTATAGCTTTGTCAAATGTATATAAGCCTTATTTTCTCCCATACAAGACTATTAACTTTGTCATTTCATCTTTTAGAATGTGAAAAAATAATATAAAAACAATTATTAAGGGTTAAACATTATTTTCCTCCTTTTACATTGATTCGGGAATTACTCCTTCAGACGTGCAAACCCATCTGCTCGTTCATCTCAATGTGAAATAAAACATTATTAGGACATAGTGACATTATAATCAAATGTAGGAAAACACTTATAAAGAGGAGCTGACCGGACACAGCCAAGGGGGTGCCATAAGAACCACAACACCTGCCCATATTCAAATGAGGAAGCCAATGGAATTTCTGAATGGGAATGGGCGAGGCAAGATTATTTGTATAGCACAGTTCATACACAAGGCAACTCAAAATCCTTAACAAAACAAGAAGCCAAATAGGGTTAGCTACTTTTACTTATAGATGAAAAGAGTAACGTATAGTTGCTACTCGTATAATATGTGTTACAAGAAGAATTTACCCCAACTTTAGGTTTTGTCCACATCTAATTTGCCTTTTTGCACGTCTTCACAAGTCTCCTCCCCTTGCCGCTGTCTGTCTGGGTGATCATTTCAACCGTATCCTGCTTTTACACCGCACGTGTAAATCTTAATACAGGCATCGTCAATTATTCCCTCGCGACAACCAAAGACCATCAAATACTTGGCTCTTTTCAAACCGCTCGACTCCTTTACCGCATCACTAAAACGCCACTCTCCACTTGAGTGACATAAAACCACATTTCCGAAGAAAAGTAGTGGTCCATACAAAGGTACAGCCGATGATTTATTGATGTTCCCCCGACAGAAGAAGGTCCCAGCAGAGGTGACCCCCGAGCGGTGACTGCCCCGGGGGCCAGAGGGCGGACCAGCCTCCAGGGAGGAGAGCCACACCATCACCACAGAGACTGCCAAGTATTCTTCAATAAGGCACATGGGTCTTTGGAGCCATAAAGGACCCGGCTTTAAAGATAATAATGTAAGAGAAAAATGCATTGGGGCTGGTAAACGGGGAGACTTGACTTATACATTGAGGTGGTCCCAACAGAAAGAATCTTGTAAATGTAACAAATCGGACCAAAACAGGATTTGGCTCCATTGCTTTCCCATCCAATATTTCTGACTTTTATCTTAGTTCATGCTTATAAGTTAATGCTAATAAAATAATGCTAATAATTTCATGCTAATAAATTCATGCTAATAATAATATGAGAATAATCTAGTAAAATTGTCACTATAAACTCAAAATATGATGAGATGAGTTTAATAATACTATGACCGAGACATTCTTCTCATAGCGTCTGCAAAAATATTTTTTCAATCGGGCAATCAAGGCAAATGGGAATGTCTGAACGTAAACATCAACATTACATTAAAGCTGGGGTTTCTAACTTTTAAACCACAAAAAAATGAAATCTAGATGATTCCAAAACAGTTTGATTTTATCACTAGTAATAATTGTATCCAGGTCTTATATACAGGCACAAAGCTATTACCATGTTGCCAAATTCACATTAGCTAGCACAAACACCAAACAGTGATATGTTTGCCTACTTCCATCAATGTCAATGTCCCTGGAGTTTCTAAAAAATCCCCCAAATCATTTTTTTTTTAGCTCCTCTCTCTTCGTTTTCTCTTTGTTACATGTGCTAATGACAGCAGCTCACGTACTGCCCATCTGGACCACGCAACACTCTGCTCCTTTTATCTACAAGAGAAAGACGGGGAGAAAGGACGGGAGAAAGAGAATGATAAAGCACCGAAATGAAAGCATCAAAAGAAGAGCGTGATGGAGGGAGGCAGAGGAAGTGCGGCGTCGTATTTGCTTGTTCTCTTTATGCAGTAATTAAACAGGTCCTAATGTGACTGGCATTTCAATTTAAGAGAGAAGGAGGAGAAGGAGTCTTGTAGGGCTGGGAATCTCTGGCTCATTCACAACCATAGACCGTATATATATGGATGATGCTAACCTGCTAGCTACAATGAAAAGCAAACTCCTCTTGGGCTTATGGAATTGGCGGTTTGGTGTTCTTTATGATCATGGTGGTTATATTTTGATATTTTTTTGATAAATCCAGATGAGAACCATTCAAGGCATCTGATTGACCAGTCTGATGTCTTCATTTGTTACTCCAGCTTACCTTAGCAACCATCATAGCAACACGTCTGCCCCGTCACAGCACAAGGCTCACGCCGTCTAAGCAAATGTCCATATAAGGAAATGTTCCTTGTGTGTATGCAGCGTTTATTTTCTGTTGTCTCTGTGTGTGTATATTGTACCTATTTAGTGTCATTAAATTGTACTTTTTGTTAAACGACCTTGAGCTAATATATAAAGTAGCAACTAGGTTCTTGTTTACTTATCTGTTGTGTTTTTGTGTATGTGATTTTTACAAATATTTTTGTGTAGATGTCAAGTCTCTCTCTTAGTAACTGCAAAAAGAATCTTCCCATGGGTAGAAATAAAGACCTTGAACCTTGAACCA
>JAPMNZ010818417.1:0-10011 GCA_029875035.1 Pomatoschistus microps | reverse complement strand
ATCAGTTGAATTTCGACCGACCAATCAACGAGTGCGGGAGGCGGGTGTTGTAGTTAGTTGTGGCTGACATCAAGAGTTTGCGTCAAACGGAAAGGTTGTAGTTTGGCAATGGCAAAGAATGCGATAGTAAAGTATTTCGGTCTGGTTCTATCAAGAAATTGAAGCAGGAGCAAGAGGAATGTTTAGCAAATGTAATCGCTGGCAAAAATTGTGGCACTACTGCCCACAAGGTCCATTAGCGGCTAAGGAGATGGCTAGGCTAAATGCTAACGACTTAAAAGGGCGCATTACATATGTTAGGGTAAACTCAGATCCAATCGTTTCAATCTGCAAAAGAAGTTAACCCCTCCCACCTGTTGACAGAGCCCAATGGAGCGCCTCCAGACCTTAGTACGAAATTTAATTTGTACTATGGTATGGTACGACCAGGCTACAAGCATACCAAGAAGCAGTATAACATCTCTATACAATCTTTAGCCTAATAAGGAATGAAGTCTTAAAATCTCAAACTTTAGCATAATAAAGAAGCAATACTTAACTAATTGAAATATTGTACACATATGGGTATCGTCATAGCAACATTATGACACTTTAACACATTGTTGCAGGCTGGTCTTCTGTCGGGTTGTTTCGTCTGTCCTCTCAGTCCCATTCCTCTTCTCTGTCTTGTTGTGAATGAAGTATTAGAGAGTTTATGACCCTCTTCAGAGAGTGCACTCAAAGTACCCTGGCCCCACTTTGGGAAAACAGTTGTGTCATACATCTTTCATACAGAGGCTGCTATACGCCGCTTCTGTCAGGGCTGCAGTGTCACGGCGCTCGCTGCGACTCGGCGGGGGACCTTTCAATAAATGAGGAGAACGCATATTTGTTTTTAATGATACTGTGCTATTGTGATTCTGTACGTGGACCCGCTCGCCTGAATGATTTAAAGAGATGAAACGGAGCCATTATGATTCATCTCGTGTTTGTTTTCCCCCGCACATCTGTCTCTGGTATCACTACTAATACATTTACAGATGAATTACATTAAGTTGCCGAATTGGTGATAAATGTGCAGCCCCATCAAAACACAATCATTCATTTGCGCTTTAAGTCAATTTTTGCACATGTTTTTCCAGTAGCATTTGTTAAATTGAACAGGGCTTTAGGTACATTTCCACAAACATCTATTTTATGTATGATTTTTTTCATAATATTAAAAGTAGCAACAATAAAACATACACAAACTTGTAATATGGGTGTCTAGATTAGTGTTTCCCAACCGGGGGTACTTGACATAATTGATAATAAGAGGTTAGTATGGGTTATGAAATGTTAAACAACATTTTAAACAATCTTTTATATAAAATGTTATCATTTAATTCATAGATATATATATAGGCACTACACAAGGCTATTAAAGCTGGGGTACCTAACTTTAAAACCACAACAGATTGATAAGTTATACAATTGTACCTAATTTTAAAATTAGTTTTGTTTTATCACTAGTTTTCACACACACACATGTTTTGCCCCCATCACATCTTCAGATGGGCTTTTTCACACAAAAAAGTGAAAAGAAGAGGACCACCCTCACTCAGCCAATACCTCTGAGCTCTTTGAGTCGTGAGACCGAGAGGTGATGCCCCAACACTCACCTCTCACCTCTCAGAGGTGATGAATAAAAAAACAGCGCGTCAAATAGACACACACTTGGATTTTCTTTTTTTCTTTTTTATTAAGCAATATATATGATGTGGTCTAACAAAATAAAAACAGAATGTGGTCTTACTTGTTCACAATATTTTATTTGAATAAAAAGGTTTACTGCTTAAAATGTGCTGCAACCAGGGGCCTCATGTGTCCCTTACAGTAATTTAACATTTATTTAAACTGTCAAATAAAGATGATCTCAAACTCAAACATTTATGGCTGGAGTAGTTTTAGGCTCTTTGTACACTTTTAATCTGTCCTTAAATCTTGATTTGTATCTATAAAACTCAAATGAAACCGGTAATTTAAATTGCCCTCCTACAAATGATTTATCAGGGAAGATAAAAAGCCAATTTTCATATCTCTGCAGAAGGCGTTATCTTTCCGTTATGTATACTCTTTAATGTTTGTGATCATATATCTGTGTGTGTGTCCGCAGGAGCTGCAGTTTGAGCGCCTCACCAGGGAGCTGGAGGCGGAAAGGCAGATTGTGGCTACGCAGCTGGAGCGATGCAAACTGGGCTCTGAGGCCGGCAGCATGAGCAGCATCAGGTAAAAGTCTGAATGTGTGCGTGTGTGTGTTTGTGGTTGTGCGTGTGTGTGCGTGTGCGTGTTTGTGTGTCAACCGTCAACCATATTGTTTGCCTAGTATGGAAAAATGTATTAGAGCTACCTCAAGCAGGCTCTATGAGCGGGAATCGGGAGTCACATGACACAGGTAGCAACGGCTTAGCAACTAATCAGGAGTGGTGCTGGTCTGTTCCTTCTTGCTAGCTGCCAAATTCTGGAGCAGAAGACATAGAGAAGTCTCCGGGCTTCATTGAGCTAGTGGCGTAGGATTGTTCCTCTATACACAGACTACGAGTACAATGAGCACAGTTTATTGTATAATGCTCTTGTGCTTAATACTGCAATCTTCCTCCCATTGGCCCACATGTATGTTGGTACAATTTTCTTTAAAGGGAATCCACTATACATTTAGAAAAGTTGACTGAGAAAGTTGCTTTTCAGAAAAATGAAAGCATGTCTCATGAGTTCACATTTTGCCCATTTTCAAACATGGAGACAGGTTAATTCCCAAGCTTTAGCTGCCTGTTAACACAAAGTTTTTGACGTGTCAGATACACAAAAGACAAACCTACAGTGTTTTCTCTAAACATTTTTGGGTTGATGACTGCTGCTGGTGAAGATACCCCCTGCTATGAGCTGCCTGGACAGATCTGAGCCCACACTTTCAGCACTTTTTCAGGGGCTAAAACAACAGAGTGCATTGTGGGAAGTGAGAAAAACACACTGTTCACAAATATGCACACTCTGACACAGGCAGACAAACAGCATGACACTTGCCAAAGGCTTGATAATACAGGCACATCAGCAGAACTCTGGGCCAGATTCACGGGTGAGAAAACTGCTTCCCCCCAAAGCGCTTTTCTAACTTGTTATTGAGTTTCGTCTGAGCATTTTCTTATTAATCTTCCAACGATTCAGAATTGTGAATAATATGCAGTCAAATGGAAGTTGTTTTTCCCTTGGATAAGAAGAGAATTGTAATCTAAGTATGACTACAACAGAAAAGAAGTGCTGAAGGAATGTTTGATAAGCTTAATTTAAATTTAAATTTGCTTTTAATTGAAAACAACCTAAAAGTAATGAGTAATATTAACTTTTTAGTTAAAGCTGCTGGAGTACGTAACTTTGTTGTTTCCTTAATGCTACATGCAATTTGCATTGAGTTTCGAAAAATGTTCAGACCACAGCATGCAGTCTTCATCCCATTAGATACCATTTTATCTTTTGCATATTTGTAAGAAAGAGCCCTGTGAGTCTCTTTTTCACCCTTCTGTTGGAAAAGCTGATCTAAAGATGGACAGATGCCAAAAATACATTATAATTGAAGTCAAAGGCACTGTATTCATTCTTTCACTCATTGACAGAAGCAAGGAAACCAGTATGTTCCATCAGACCACCACCAACCACTCATGCACACACCAAACTCATTCTTGGCAATGTGGGTGAAGTGTCTTGCCTAAAGACACAATGATAGTTTGGCACTTGACAGCTGCCCCACTGTGGCACCTGGTGTTCCCAGAGGTCTCCCATCACAGTACTAACTAGACCCTTCCCTGCTTCAAAGGTCTGACAGGATCTAGCTTTCACATGCAGGTGAAAACCATAGAAGTAAAGTGTTTTAGAGCCAGGAACATGGTACATGAATGTTACCGTAGAGTTGAAATGCTTTGAAGGTTCGGCACCACAGCTGTAAATGAACCACATTTGAATTCATCTTCTACAATATTCCAGGCTGCCTCTCAGTAAAGAATAAATTCTTAGTGAAAGTTGGGCCAAAAACAAGTTACGAATAAATAATTTACATTTTATAGATTCTTGTTTTGTGAGTGAGTCTGCATCTGTAAACTGGAGTATTGGCGTCAATGTTTTTGCTGCCATGTCAAAGACCCACATTCAGTATTCTTGTGAATCCCTCAGGCAACTTATTGCATAAGTACATACGCCTGAGGGGGCAGGGGTAACAGAAGAGAAGACGTGTCTGAACTTTTCTTGTTACGCTCTGCGCCAGCAAAGTTTCAAATTCCTTTCCAGGTTACTGTGAGAAGGGTTTTTTCCTCCACATTGTTTAAAGATGCATCATTACTTTTCAAAATGAAGGTGGTTTCGATAAATTCCCAAGCTCCAGTTTTGAGCATGTATAAAGTGAGGAGAATAATAAAATAGGTGATTCACTCCGGTATAACAACAACAAGGGTATCAAACTAAAGTTGACTGTATACAGTGGGAATTAAAGGTAAAGGTGCACTTTTTTTATCCTGTAGGGCAATTAATTATCTGCATTTAACCCATCCTGATGCCGCTAGGGCGTCTGAAATGGTCGCCGTAGTACAGCGCCTGGGAACCCATCTCTAGATGTTAATGCTTGGTGCGAACTACCGCAGCTGGAGGATTTACCTATTGTACATGTTTTCAGTGGTAGGAGAAACCAGAGCACACGGAGGAAACCTACACCGGCATGGGGAGAACATGCAAACTCCACTCAGAAAGACCCTGTTCTGACCGGAATTCGAACCCAGGGCCTTCTTGCTGAGAATTTAATTTAATTTATTGATTTATTGAGTTAGGACAATGCACATTTATCAACAATGTTGCCTTAAGAAGAAGGTCCAAATTTCAGTTTGATTAATCTACATATGAACATCAAGGCATGCAGTGAACATTACTTCCGCGCTCCTTGTAGGCAAAGTGGGTAAAGTGTCTTGCCCAAGGACACAACCACAGCAGACATCAGTGGAGTCAGTGGAGAAGGTCTTGCGGTGGGCTCGAACCTACAAAGGTCAATGCTCTACCAACTGGGCCACTGTCACCAGCGTCGGTGTGAATGCGCCGCACTTTCATAACTGCTACTTTTCAGCCATGGTCCCAAGGTGGGTTCCTAGTAATTCAACTATGCTCTTAATTCAACAGTTTTTGCTTAAGTTTTCTGCTGAATGATTGCCTCTCATCTTTCAAAGCTGTCTCCTCCTCTGGCATCATGATTGCTTTGGCTTATTAGCTCCTTGTCAGAGCATTGAACACATTTCCACCCCAAACATAATTCACATATTTTATTTCTGAGTTTGGACACATAGTCAATAGTTGCAAATGAAACAGCTTGGAAATCAAAGTACTCAGACACATCTTGATACAGTCATGCTCATAATGATTTTAGAATATATTTCATTCCAAGTAATGTTTTCTCAAATAATGGGCGGGCAGTCTGCATTGATTTTGAAGTTTTGAGTCAATGTATTCTTAGCAAAACACCATTTGGTGCAATTCACCCTTTAAAAAGTCAGATTCTAGCTATGTATACATTGGCTTAAAATATTAGTAGAACTTTTGATCAACTGTCAATCAAGAAATTATTATAATTGTGCATATTATTTACAAAAAAGGAAGGCGTATACTAGTTTATAATACCATATTTGTTTATGCTCTTGTGAATAATTGTGTCAACTATTATAAGTCAATCTGCAGCATTAGATAGATAGATACTTTGATCCCCTGTAGGAGAAATTCAGGTGTCCAGTTGCAGCAGAAACACATCCATGCAAAGGAAACAAATATAGTTCATTCTAAAAATAGCTAAGAATAGTATTGAAATGCAACAGGACTTTAGGTGAAAGCAGCAGAGATGCATTATGACCTCTGCTTAGAAAAGTAGCATGCCTTTGCCTTGAATACTTGCGTCTCAAAGTTGCGTTATTTGAATGGCACTCATGGTAATTAATTTCCTCTCACAGTTGCTTATATGGATAGATCATTCAAACGTTAGGAAACTTGTCTAATACGATTATGAATGTCAATAGATGTTTTGATCTTCAGTGCACACACTTGTCTGATGTACACAGATTTACACACATGACGTGACTCTGAGTGATAAGATCTGTCTGAGATTATTCAGAGACACTTTTTCCATGGTCTCACACATCAGCGTTCATTTCCTTTTCCTTCATCAGCCACTGGCTGATTCTGACAATAGCTGTACCTTAAATGAAGTATACATGATCTTACAACGTCTATGTATGCTACTGTGTCATTGCAAAATGCTAACATTAGTTATTTACTGTCAGTATTTTTTATGTTGTCCATGTTGACAACCATATCGACGCTGAACAATATCTTCCTCTACCGCAGTGCTCCCTGGCTCGTAGCAAAGTCCCACCAACACCCCTTTATTGGTGCCATTTCCCCTCACAGCAGTGGTGTCCCCTCTGCAGTGGGTTATATTACGCATAGCTGGAGCCAGTGCTTTTTTTTCCTTGTGTGCATTCTGGGTACCCATTGCATGTGTTCCGGTGTGTTCCGCTCGATAAAGCAATACCGGCGTCTCCCTGGACTCCTCCTTCTGAGCAGAGAAACCTAAAAAGGCTCGACCAAGGCGACTAAACCAGGCCTAACTGCGAACATCTGTTCACACTGAGATCTGTTTGGCATGCGACACAACTATTTGTAGGAAGGAACGCCGCACACCCACGTGTGTCTCCCCTGACTGCCATGCTGAGTCTAATTTATCATCTTTCTAACATTAGTAGTAAGTGGTAGTCTGCTGGAGACGCTTTGCTCCTGCTGTCTTCTCTGCCTGACTGACGGCATGGCACAAACCCACATTTCTGCAACCAACACAACAACAGTTCAATTTGGGTTTATGTATTTCACCCAGCACATTATTTAGAACTATAGATAACTTTACACTTATTTTATTTCAGTTGAGTTTGGGACGCTTTGCTTTGAGTTGACAGTGGCTGTGCTGATGCTGATCTCCCTCTCACAGACACAAAATACTGAAGTTACATGGACTTTACTGCGTGTATGTACAGTACATAGTTGGAGAATATCTGGATTCAGCACTGTTTATCCCCCGTCTGGGCTCTGTGAGCACTGTTTTGAAAGGGCTTCAGTCAGCTGCGAAGTTCAGACTGCTTTCTGAAGGCACGGGTAGCCTCAGGTTGAGACCGAGTGGAAAAGCAGTAACGCATTCCTGAAAACATTTGTGCATCCATATCACCTCCAAAACTTTCTTGATAATTTTGCACAAATCATCCCATAGCTTTACTTTGTTTTGCACTGAGGACATTTTACAGTACAGAGTTTCTCAACTGTGCATATCATAATTTTGTTTTACCATTACTCTTAGCTACTTATACACTGTACACTCACTGGCAATCATTCTTTCTTGGTTATGTGAAGATTTAAATGTTGCTCCCTGGTTGGACATAACCAGTAGATGTGAAATGTCCATAGAATCCACAAAGTAAAGGGCCAAAGCTGGTCCCCTTTATAGTTATGAAATTAGAGGTGGAAATATTAACACGTTTATCTTGTTGAGATCATCTTTAAACTCTCAGAAACTTGCTTTTTTAGTGTGCTAATTATTTTTCAATTGTACGACATAAGTGGAGGGATTCCATTCTAGAACTTTACTTCATTATTTCTTCACGTTGGTGTCACTTGAAGCAGCTCCCATTGTTCTACCTTCAAGCCAATTTTCTTTTCAATATTCCACCAGATGCAGTCATGCTCCAACAGAAACACAGTCTGAAAACAACTGATCCCACTGTGAATTTCAAGGCTATGATATTCAAAGTATGTTCAAAAACGCATTACACAAGCAGGTGGGTTGGTGTTGGAAAATGTATGCTTTTAATCATGGATGTCTCTGGTGTTGGTATGCAGATGACACAGGAGGCAGAGCAAATGTGACCTCTAAATGAGTGTTTTTGTGCTTAATGGGAGTCTTGGTGTTTAGTATGAGGAGATAAGCGCATCAATGCTGGAGGCGCCTCTGACACAGGAACGAGTGAAGGAGAGTGAGAGAGAGAGAGAGAAAATCCTAATAAATAGCTTTCATTACCCAGTGGCTGTGGCAGAATGGAGTCATTGATTTATTATTTCTTTCATTTTTATTACTCTCCATATCTTTTAATGTCTGTATAGTATGTGCATATTGTCCCATTTGCTATAATGCTCTTGGTTTGTATCCTATAGCATTCCGACTCCATCAATTTGCATCTATTTCCTTTGAATGTGTTTGTCATTGTAAACAGCATCAATAAGAAAATGTGGGATAGGACAGATGTTTTGTTGTCCATCCCTGGGATTAATATGGGAGTGAGAGGGTGAGAGGGAGAGATCACAAGAAATCACAAAATGCTTTCCCTTTTTCAGAGCAGTTCATGTGGAGGGAACATAGACTGTATATATTAACGGACGTAATCACGCCTAGCTCCACCGTTCTAACTAATGGGCCAAAAACTGGGCTTTCATGGAGTGATTCAAAATGGCCAAAATAACGTGCGCTGACATGCTTGCAATACCACCCCGGGCCGATGGGGGTGGACCCAGAACAAGAATTTGCCAATGCAAACGTATAGCATTAGCCAACCTCTCAAAAACGTCTTTACAGGATGGTCCAAAAGTTGGCTCTTGGCCCAAAGCTCCGTTCCACATCAGCGCACGTCATTTTGGCCACTTTTGAGCCTGGACCCGCCCCCACTGGGAGGGAACACATAGCTGCTCATTTGCATCACGTTAGACTAACACATATTGTTTTCTGAGACACTGAGTAGTTCATGTTTTTATCGAAGACATTCTGCAAAAAAGGTTATGTTTGTAGTTGTAAACGTGACAAAATGTGCTCTAGCTCAAGTCATATTAGTACTTTTGCAAACAAATATATATTACTGTTTTGGTGTAAAAACGGCTTCCTTCAAATACTATCCAAACATAATAATTTTCCAGCCTAATTTGACACATTCCGATGCAGCATACAAGAAGAGACATAAAGTGGCGACTGGGGAGGAGTGAGAATAGAGGTGTAAAGTTCATGTCCTGCGGCAGTAACAGCTTTCTGATTGTGTTGCTCAGACTTCACATCTGCCCTGAGACCCATCGGGCAGGTCAGGGAGAGGTAAAGCGCCTATGTCCTAAACTCTTAAGTATCTGCTTGTGTGTCTGAAAGAAACAGGATTGTACGGAGGGAACAAAAGCTTCAACTCAACACACACACACACAACCCCTAATGTGTGCTGCTGTCTGGTCCCATAGCCGTATAGCGCTATTTATTCTAATCAAGCCGTGACATTTAGTTTTAGCAGCAGCAGGCACCAGCTCACTCACAGTGTAACATTCACAGTCATAGCCACATGCTTCCTAACCCTGGGCCCACTGCTCTCTGGGGCAAACACACTTACCAGACTATAAAGCTGCCTTACCCTGAGGAGCCGCAACCCGCACACAGCACTCATATTATATAGGCTTATTTTTCACACACAGCTATTGATCACAGAAACAGTCGAGCTCATAGATGCATGGTTGTGTGTGCAGGCTATGTAAGGAGTGGACTTGCTTCATGCTATTGCGACTGTATAATGAATTACCGTAGTATGGCTGTGATCATGAGGTTGGAAAAAATAAATACAAAATCAAAATCTCACCTGGCCTGCTGGACTCAAAAAAAAAGCAAGGTCCACACAGCTTTTGCTTCAGCATAGTAGGTGGGTGAAGCCAATTAGTGCCAAGGATGGTTAGTTGTATTCAAACCTCTTTATGTTTTCTCATTGTGGATCTGTTATTAAACCAAAATTACCAAGGTATTATGTTTCAGTTTAGCCTGTTGCATCAGCCAATTTATTCTTAATTTGTGGAAACCCATCTGAAATCACATTGTTTTGTTTTGTTTGCATCACAGTGGGCGGTATACCTCTTTGACTTTAACCTACAACCAACAAACGCTACTCTTTAGTTGTGATGTATGTAAATAGT
>JAPMNZ010818332.1:0-11790 GCA_029875035.1 Pomatoschistus microps | reverse complement strand
CACTCAAAATCATCAAATCTAGTTACAACAGCCACAAAAACACTTGATGCCCGTCTGAAATGTCGGCTCTTCCTATCATTGTGAAGCAGAATTCACCAAGCATTGGATTGTTGACCCACCAATAAGGAGCATGAGCTGAGTTTAGATCGTTGTGAGACAGGTTAATTTTGCCCTACTGATCATGTGTTGTTGCAATAATAATCCTGCTACTGTCTGCATTAAGAGAGGTAACTTAAAGAGGAAATAGCTGCAGTGCTTTCAGTGTTAAAATCAGTCTGAGTCAGCTATGTATCTTAAGGCTGTAAAACCCCTCACCAGACAGAGATGAAAAATGTCTCCCATTTCTCGCTAGTTTAAAGCAATCAGGATTAAAAACACTATTAGACTTAGAAACAAACCAATGAGCTGACGTACACTGACCTGGGGCGCTATGAATCCTGGTCTAGTGTTTCTGGACTCTGCAGCGGTCTGCTCCAGTCTCCTGGTGATTTACCAGCTGCACTGGAGTCATTGCACGTTCAAAACCTGCCGTGAACTTTCTAAATACGGGTTAGGAGGTAGGACGCAGAACACAATGTGCATTAGGCTAGTCTTAATAAAAGCATGCTAAATTGTACAAAAAAAAATAATCTGAAACAGAAAAGCACAAAAGGTGATGGCAAGGGACCACTGTATTAAAATATTTGCTCCTAACCACAGTAAGAAGAGCAAAACACTGCTCCTTACACCATCACATCTTATTGTTTATCATTATTAAGTAACTCTTCATTCAATAATGAGCCAGTGTCATAGATTATCACTCTAAAGCAGGCGCACAACACCGCGGATGTTTTTTAGATGATTTAATTTTGCCGAAAGCACAATGACCTTCCCAGACTGCAGCTCCACATCTACACGACTCTGTCTGGTGAGTGTCCTAGCCGAGCTGTTTAGCGAATGTATTTGAGCACCACCCTATTAATATTAAAGACAGCTGAGAAAGTCTGGCGCTCCCATGAAAAATCACACCCCCAGCTTCTCACCCTCCCACTGTGAACGTGCCATGTGTGGTGACATTTTGTTCTAGTACAAAAGAATACATCAAAATGACAACAAAATCAGGGACTGAAATTGACACGCCAGTCAAGGAATATCAAGGCTGATCCTACAAAGTTGAAACCCGACTTTCAGAACAGTCTCTTGAGGAACAGCTCCAATAAAGAGATGGAAATGCTTTTTGAATCTCGTGTCTGCATTGAACATGTGAAGGCTGTAGGGTCCATGGGGAGTTCATAGTGGTGCTTACAGCTAGGCAAAGACTGCTGCTGATCCCCCGCAGAGAGCCATACCTCCAGGCATTAGGGGCACACGGCACATACAGAAGCCCTTTATGGTGCAAAACTGTTTCTATGTGCATTCCTTTGTGCTTCATACAGCCATCTTATGCATATTTCAGACTACTCTAAGGTTGCCAAAGGAGCCAACGCTGCAAAATCACCCCTGTCCCTACAAGACTATATCCCCTAAAGATTTGAGTCATTGGATTCTTGTCACTTATGAGCTAAGGCAGATTGGAATGTATGACACCAAGAAGGAAAACACATGCATTACTCACCAAATATTGCACATTGTTATCAGTAAAAAGGATTTGGCAATGGCAAACATGCGGAAGGTCTATGTGTAGTGGTATTTGGCTCTTTATCTTCATTCATTTCAAGCTTTCCTTTGTGAACACATTCAATTTATAACAGACTCTAGGTGCAAACATTCATAAAGACATGGCAAGGCACAAATAACAGATATCAAGTCCACAAACTAATGATAGAATGAGAAGATTTAAGTTTAAGTTGGATTTTTTGTTTCCCTCCTCTATTCCAGCTAATATTTTTTTTTGTAACATGTTTTACCCTATAGCTTGTTCTGGAGGAATGTGAATGGAAAAGTAAATAGCCAAATTACTAGTCCGACAATGCAAACCATTTTGTAATGCTTTGTAACTGCCGTAGCTCTGGTTACAATGTAGTGAAAACGACAAACAAATTTACTCAAGGCTAACGCTATGGAGTGTAGAATGGAATGTAGAGACTGATTATAATGCATCGATTTTAATGCATTATGAATTACAAAGTTCCTTTATATAGCTTTGCCTGAAGGAGGAGATAAAAAATAGGTTAAAACATAATCAAAATGTAGAGAACGGGTACTAAAAATCACATAGAGCAAGATAAAATCTGTGGGGACTTTGTTGTGTTGTGTTTATGAAGGAGCCAGAAGTGTGTTGAACCTAGACGATCAAACTATAAAGAGCATGTGAAGGATCCTCGCTTTGAGGGACGAGTTCGCAAAGGTATGTGGCCACAGAAACATGTAATCTAAACAATACTTTACCTTTATCTGCATCTACATGTTATAGAAGTGTCTGTTTCTTCACCACCTAGGAAACATGCCTGCATACTGTACATTATACGGTTAGGCCTGATATAGTGGGAGAATGCAACCAACTATAATGATATTTGGACCATGAAAGGAAGGGGCTGCTTTCTGTGTGCAGATGTATTGAGCGCTCAACATAAAGCTCTGCCAACATTACAGGGTCAAGGGCCAGTTACTTTGTCACTGAACTGCCAGGGAGCTTTCCAAGAAGAGAAATTAATCTATAATGTCTTTGCGTGGGGTCATTGAAGAGGAAAAGCGGGTTCAGTGCAATAGGATATGCTAAAATGAAAAAACTATTTTCATATGAAATTCCATGCAATCGAATGAGCCAGTGCACACCACGAATGTAAGAGCGGCCTTGTTCAAACTAACCACATTCATCAGGGATTCACAGACACCAGTGGGTTTAGTACTCGGACTGGTCAGTATAGACCTAACACCAGCTGCCCCCACACAGCGAAAAACACATTTGGTGACTGACTAGAGCTCATTTAGCGCTTTAAAAGATTATTATTGCATGTGCACATTAGTCGAGTACCAGCACAGTTCTAATGAGCCTAAGTAATCATGCTGAGTAGCATTAGCACTATTTGCCAAAGTTTACATGTTCCAACTTCAGGATTGACAAAATAATTCAACCCGTTGATTGAGGAGAACATTGAAAACGCTTTCTAAAATGTTCCAGCATGTCTAAGTTAAGCTGACAAGTAAAAAGTAACAAAAGAGTTTGTTATGCTCAATGCTGCAAAGCTGCAAAGCTACAGGGCTTTAAAAAGGAGCGTGGGAGAGGAGTGAAAAGTCACAAAAGGCCATTTTTGATTCGATTAATTCAATAATGTTGAAATATGAACATCCCATTTCTCCGGGCTTCGATCATGATCATCCACCTATCGACTGGTGCACCTCTATTAATCTTCTTGACTGATGTTGAAATAACTGTGTGGCACTGTGGTTTTATTAATTAAATACATGTAAGTGTATGAATTATTACTTTTAAAAAATTCAGATAATGCATGTTACCCATTCTCATTTAAAGAGGTGTATTACTCGTCAGAATGTGCCTCAGATTTCATGACTACACATGCTTGCTCTGTTTCTCCTCCCCTGCACCGTTACACACAGAGAGAACAGAAGGCTGAATATGTGGGCGGACGGACACAGCGGTACACTCCAACACGGCTTTGAGTATCCAGGGACTCGTGTCAGGGGTTATTCGCTCAGCAATTTGCACTGTGATCTGCAAATCAAAGCAAGCCAACAGGAATAATGAACAATTCAGCCAAAACAACAGTATTAGTGACAGAGTTCAACAGCAAAGGCGGAAAACGGCATAAACAAAGAGGCATTCAATGATAGAAATCCATAATTGTATGTAATATGTCATGGAAAACTGCTTCTAAATGTGATTGTTATCTTGAGTATTTGAGATGTGCAACAAAATATAGTGGACCGATGCGTCATGAATTCTGTGGTTTGGTGAAGGCACCTTCCTCCGTGGTTCGAACACTATCTCCTTCCATCTGGATGAAGGTGACACCTCTGATGAAGTCCAACAGAAACATTATGTTTTGTCACAATTGAAATAGTTTTTTAGATTAAATGGATTTTATTCATTAATGACTGCGTTAACATTGTTATTAATGCGTTTAAAGGTGCAGTAAAGGATTCAGGCTAGCTTAGCAGTAGCACACATGAACGCCATTTATGTAATAACGCAGTCTGTGACAAAGCCTCCTTGCTTGAAATTTGAAAGCATTACACTACATTAGGCCTTAGGTCTGTGATCGATTTGCCTGCCACTCCAAAATATTTATGATTTACAATTTGAGGCTACAGGCATCTGGTCATGTTCCTTTCTATTTGAGAACATATGCTAACTTGACTACGTTTGGGGTTTAGGGACGTTTCCCAATAGTATTTTAAAAATTGCGTCTGGATTAATCCATCCATCCATCCATGAATTTTTAACTGACACCACTAGTTATCAGCCATTTATGTTTGGTTGAAATTCAAAGACCTGAAGAACAAAATTTTTTCACTGCCTCGTCTGCATTACCATAACTGTTGATAGAAACAAATAGAATTCATATTCAAGTGTAATAAAGTGGAAAGGACAAAATACACGGTCAAAATTATGAATTACATAATAATCAAAATGCATTATGAATGTTGTTTATCATTGGACAATAAGACAGACATCCTGACTCTCTCCTACTTCTCCAATGATACATATCGGACAATTTGTGATCTCAGACACACTCACGGCAATAACTCACAACATATTATATTTTCAAAACAATATTTACTCCTACGGTGTTCCAACGATGTGGGGTATCAAGCTTTACAGTTTTTGGATTAGATATAAATGTGGGATTTTACTCCCGCTGCTCCATATTGGTTTTTGATTCAGTACCATGGACAGCGCCAGAGGCTAAATTTGCTCCAAACTAAAGGAGAGCAGTGTGTAACTGATAACCTTAGGAAGAAGCTCTTTGGACAGACAGACGCCCATCTGCCAGCTCAGTGCCATTATCTCTATAGTGAAGTGTGAAGAGAGAGCGGAGGAAAAGGCATTCACATATGGGTCCTTTATGCATATGGTCTGTGTTTATACCGAAACATAACCCGATTTAACAGTCCATTTCCGACCTACACATCTCACAAAAGTGCTTTGCTCTATTGCTCGGTCCCTCACCTGTCACTGTGCCTCTCGTGAGATGTAATAAAGGAAAAGGATGGTCTTCCCGCTCCGGCAATTTCAATGTTTTCTCACCAACAATGCATCGCAGGTGATTGCAATCACAACATGCTAAATAACTTTCTCTCTGCCGTATCTGAAAGCCATTGTATTCTCTACCACTCCATCTGACTTTCTAGTAATATATATATAAAAAACAATGGTGCTCTTTGAAGGGCAGGGCAATTCAGCCACGAATGCATTCTCCCTTTTTTTTCTACCACAAACCAATTGGATTTAAATTATAGCTCTCTTTGCCTTTCATATGGGCAGGGCTCATTCAATATTCATTCTAATCACATAAACTGCTTTCACAATACATTTGTAGAGATCTGCAATCCAATTTAATGCAGATGTATGTATTCATTTATTTTACACGTTGCACTATAGTAATGCTGCTTGAACCTTTTTGTTTGATCTTCACTTAAATCTTTTTAGTGTAAGGGATTAGGTAAAGCAATGTAAAATACCAGTGGCAAGCTACAAATGGTTGTGTTTGTTGTTTAAGACACGGCTGCAGCGTTAGTGACGTCTGTGATGAGGTTTGCAGCAGCTTCAGAGACATGATGTAAGTTCCTTCAGGAAGACTAAAACCAGTTTCCCCCTGCAGCATTATTTGCATGCCTCTAGATCCATTTGTTCCGGTAGCCGTCTTGTCTTTCCAACAAGCCCATAAATCACAGGTTTAACTACGGTCGAACAGAAACAGAGGTGCCTGGGATGGGCTGCTTTCCTACTCCGCCTAGGTCCTGATTTGTTAATTTATGGCCTGGGCTCACCTCACTGGCTCGTCTGCATTACCATATCTGTGGCTGCGGTGTGGACCAGCGGAGCAAGTGATAACCCCGGAATAGGGCCACACAGCACCCAAACGCAGATGGACTTTGGTGCTTTTTGATGGGGTCCTTATCCTTCAGGGCTTTATCATGGGCCTAGACCATCAGAGCATGTGATAGAAGCAGGAGCAGGGGGAGCATTGATTGAAATGGAGACACTTGAGAGGAGTGTAAAAACGATCTACATAAAGTCTTAATGATCAGAGGATGTTATGCAGTGGAAAGAGTGAAATGATTGATTTCAAAAATTGATGGATTCACAATTTAAAAAGACAACAACTTGAATCATTTCAAAATGAGCTGCAACAATTATCCGACTGATTGTGAAATCGACTGGCAATTAATTGTCATCTAACTGTGGTCATAATTGTTGAGGCAGCTCTACAGACTCTACCAAGACAACACAGAAGGGAACATCAATATTGAAATTTTTAAACCATATTTATACAACAGACACTATTATTTTTCCTAAAGTTCCATCTTCAGCCCTATTTTCATCTTTACTATTAGAAAAGCAACCTACACCTATTGAACAGGTGCAGTGAAGCCCTCACATGTAAAATAGCAGTCATAAAAATACCACCAGCAGCAAAACGTATTTATATTCTCTTCCATAAAGCTTGTTTTGAATGTGCTTTTAATGCAATACTCTTCATACAGCACTGGGACACTTCCATTGATGGTGAGGTAAGGTGGGAATAGGATTTAGATGGCAGTGATATCTGGCCCTGTCATCCTCCTCCGTCTCCATCACCTCCATCACCTCTCAAAATGACCTCTTTTAAAAATGTCATTTCACGTCGCCCGCTCCGCTTGTTAAATGAAACCATCAGCTGACTCACACGGACTCACTACATTATGAAATAACAAATTGACCCAATACGTGGGATGCCAGGAATGGGTTGGCAAAGTGAAATAAAGCTACAAGTCCTTTTCCTTTAATCGTGTAAAGGGTGAGAGAGAAGCCTCGGAGACACGGCTGCAGCGGGACAGAATGCGATGAAAAGATAGGGCATGTGGGTGGATGTTAGCGAAAAGACAATAGTAACTACATTAAAGCCGCTGCGCCTTAAGGCACACAGACAATATTGCATTTCCTGCTGAGAAAAACAACAGAGAACAAGGGAGATCCGAAGGTCTGGGGGAAAATGGGTGCTCCGAGACAAACACGCAGCAAACCAAAAAGTGCTGTGTAACAAACGGCTTACACTCGTCCAAACACGGGTCTTCACTGTTTACCAAATGTGCTTTCAAAGGGAACAGCTTGGAAAGAGCCTGTCACCGAAAGTTGGAAAGCAAAAGTTGAAAGCGGTTTTATAGTTGAGAGAAATTCACTAAAAGGTGCTATTTGAAGAAGTGGTTTTGCTTGAAGGTATTTTTTTGCCAAATTTTCAAACTTTCTGAAGCTTTTTCCCCAAGTGTGATTTTTTGGAGAAAGTCCCAAAGAGTACTGTGAGCTGTGAGCTGCTCGTCCTGGAGGTTCTTTATGAATTCAGACTCTTAGATCGAGCAATTATTACAAAAAAATGACTCTGCTGGCCCCTGGAAAAGCCATGTTCCAGCTTATTCTCTCTGACAGAAGATATCAGTCGCTGAGATGGAGGAAACATGCTACCGACGTCTTTCCACGAGCTGGCATTAGTCTGAACATAGCACTTTAATGATCTTGCACTTGTTATTGAAGCTGTTTTTCACTAGTCACTTTACCTGTCTTTAGTATTACTGCATTATTACAAATCCATCTGATGTTTCTGCCATTCACCAGCCACTTTACCTGTTGATATTATTTCTGATGTTTATTCTGCTCATATTCATATTCTCATATTCTCCGCTGCTAAAGTACAATATAAACATCTGTAATTACTTCTGAACCAAGTGCAATTATAGCCCCAGAGTTTATTTGATTGGATTAGATTTTTTTCTTTATCTTATTTTAATTATATTGTCTATTATCTTAAATAGTAGACTCAATTTGACGTGTGCAATCTGAGAGCTCTTGTTTCCTTCTTTCTCTGGTCTTATTTCCTTCTTTCTCTGATCTTATTTCCTTCTTTCTCTACTGTAATGTGCTCAACGATGACACTCTCCACTGTGAAAAAACCGTGATGACGAATAAAGGTATATCTTATCTTATCTTGTTGATTGGTTTCACTGTGACAATTCTTTATTGTACTTGTAGCTTGTTTTATTTATGTGCACATGTCAAAACAAAGGAGGGTTCCTCACCCATCATCTGTACTTCAGCTAACAGGTTAACCCTCCTCTCTTTGCTTTGATTCCTTGTACAACGGAGCTTACACAAACTTATGTACTGTACACATGTGTTACAATTTGGTTCGAGTGCAAATGGCAAAACAACTGAATCTGAAACTGGTTTATAGGAGAACAGAGAGAAGAATTTTCTTAAGAATATAAAATGATATCTAATAGAACATGTCTATATCAATTTAAGAGGTTGGCTTTCCTTTCGTTATGTTTGTTATGTGTTATGTTATGGAGTTTAAATACAGACTTCTATCTAGGCTATCATTAAAGATGGGGTACCAAAGTGAAAATATCAAAACCTGTAATAAAATGTATCTCACTAGCTCCTCGCTGTCAAAACATTTTCATCATATCACTAGTTTTCACATGTGTTTTTGGCCTTGATCACATCTTTTAATCAGCTTTTTTGGGACAGAAAAGAGGACCACCAACATTCAGCCAATCATCTTGCAGCCCAAAAGCATCAAATACTGACTCACAGGGCTCTGACAATTACGCAAAAGAAAGATGTTCAAAAAAGAGGAAAACAGCATGTTGTGATCTGATTTGTTCTCATAAATCTTTATGTTAACATGTACAATGACATGAGCAGTAAAATTCATGAAATATATAACTCCAGCTGTAACTAAAATCAACTAGCAGGTTAAGTCTAGTTGAAATATCATAAGTACAACACGATTCTGAATCGGGTTCTCGTATAGATTCAAAATGTAATACTTTTGATGCATGAATAATGATCCTGATAGTTTTCCCTTTCACCCACTCTAAATTCAAAAGGGTCATTTTGAGTTGCTGTTAAAGTGATGGAGAAAGATAGTGCCTCCGTCATTGGCGCTTATGGAACTATTTTTTTTCTCTGACAGGCAATGCAAAAAAGACCATCACCCCACACAGAAATCATAAATTTGACTGATGCCTTCATACTTTCAGTTCTATTTTCTGCAGCTGGTCTCTAGACTCTTCACCTCCCACCATCTAAAATTGTTTACACCCAGTGCAGGCAAAGTACAGATACTGTAGGAACAAAATGAACAATGCCTCTGAAAGGGCCTGTGTGTAATATGCTCTCTCAGAGGTCTAAACACATAATTATAATTACTACACTATTTTTATTGACAAAATCTAACCCTAACCACATACAATCCACTGGCTGGGGTTTATCTAGAAACATAACCAACTGTATATTAAATATTGCCACTTATTTTTGTATTTGCAACCACATTTGTGTGATGCTATTTTTTAGTTTGTAAAGTTTGTTGTAAAAATAAAGTTCCAAAACTGGCAACAGACAACCGGCACAGTGGCACCAAAGTTAGCACTTCACTTCACAACAAAAAGGTGCTTCCACCTCCACACCGGGGTGAGTGTAGTTCACATGTCCTCCCTGTGTCTACGTAGGTTTCCTCTGGGTGCTCCAGTTTCCCCTTACACTGAATCCATGTACAATATGAGTGTGTGTTTGTGTGTGGGATTAGAGTCCACAGCTCCAGATAAATAGCTACAATCTGGTGTATTTACAGCTCCTGCTCTTCATGAATACACTGCCCCATCTAAATAAAAAAACAATCAAACGAAATCCTCACTGTGCTTGAACAGACAAACATTTTATGGGCATCATGACCGTTGTATTGTTAATCAAGAATAATTCCACACTCAGATTTGGTCAAATATGATCTCGTCCCATTATCTGGGGGCACATATAACATACAGAGATGTAATTGAAAATGAAAAGTCCATTTTAACACGACTTGTCTTGAAATAAACATATTGTAATATGATAATAGGATCTGCAAAAGGAGTTAACCCCTCCCACAGAGCTCAATTGATCCACCTCCAGAACTTAGTATGAAATGTAATTTGTACTATGGTGTGGTACGACCAGGCTATTATGATTCCTTAAGATTCCATTATTAAAATGCGTTTCAATAATTACATTTTTGGAAACTTCATTTATCTTTTCAATATCATCATTCTTCTTCTTTCATTTTGAATGCAAGTGGTTAGAAATGTGTTGTTTTCTGTCCTTAACCTTGAGGTTTAACACATATTTTGCACACAACAACCCTGCAGTGATGTGTCAATGCAGAGTGCATGGTGTAATTAACATGACCTTTAACAAGTGATTAGAGCCTTCTGTTTGTCTGAGCGCTGTCCCAAAGGAACGATTATTTCATCCATCTCTCCAGCTACAGACACACGTGTACATCCGTGAGAATACCACTGGTGACCATGTGGTCTTTCCCCTTCATTAGCTCCAGAGGAATTGAAGAGGAAAAGGTAATTGACCGTTTGGACCTCAGTGCTTTCCCTGATATCACAGTCAGTGGCACACATGCACTATGATAGGTGCACATTCATATTCGCTCCACCTCAACCTTCAGTATTCTCAGTCCACCTATTCATTTATTTTAAAATAACGAGATTTCCAAAGACAATGACAAATGTATAAGTGACATTTGAGAGTCCCACGTACTGTATATATCAGTGGTGGGAGCTGTTTAATTACAGCAGGGGAGGATAGTATATATCTGACGTCTATCTGGATATCAACTCAAACCATTGCTAAGACAAGGACTCCAAATGAAAACTGGAGGCACTAAAATGCCATCAACCCAAAAAATAAATCTTTAACATGTGAGGTATAAGGGCGTTGACGTGACCAGACTTGGACTCATATTGGGATTTATCTTTTCCAGAGAGCCACTGCCCACAATAATACAGACACAGTGGTTTACCCATCATACATTCTCAAGATAAGTGGTACTGAAGTTTAATTGCACTGTTTATTCAACCATTCTAAATTCACCATAAACAGCATAAGAGAGAATGTAACTTTCTACTTTCAATTCATACTGAAAGTCTGTTCTCAGAGGGTGGAGAAAATCTCCCGGTTTCTTAAGGCTGTGGAAGGATTCCTGTGCAACTGGGCAATCAGAGGTCTCTGATTCCTGACAGATTGTAACATTCTGTCATAAAATGACATTTTGTTCGAATATACGCCAACAACTGTCACTGATAAATCAATGATTTACAGTACACTGACAGATCAGATTTATTTCACTATTATTTACTCTGTGTTCTGCACATCTCTGGTCCAGGTAGCTTGATACAACAGTTCTCTTCACATAGAGACACAACAAGAACAACCTTGTGCTATAAATACTTCACATAAATCCCATTTATTTTAAGCAATATGGTTGAGGTAAATCAGGCCTCATGGACATTCTGTATAAATGATAATGGTTGAGAGCATACATACAGTATGGGATCCGCAAAGGATTAAATTCCCAAGTTGCATCAGCAGTTTGACTAATGCCCCTGATTCTCCTGTGTCCTGTGACCCATATTTCAGATGGAAAGATTATTGGCAGATTTTAAGAAGATGTAGTGCACCGGGTCAGTTGTGCCGACTCTGTTTGGATGAAGAATTGGTGATAGCTTGGCAACGGAAAAATAATGGAGAAGCAAGAGAGGAGAGAGCAGCCTATTCAGCTAATCAATACCTCCCAAGTGTCACTTTATAATCCCTTCCACTTC
>JAPMNZ010818243.1:0-10519 GCA_029875035.1 Pomatoschistus microps | reverse complement strand
AGTGAATGAATCATGACACATGTGAAGCGTCTTTGAGTGTCCAGAAAAGCGCTATATAAAACCGATGCATTATTATTATTATTATTATAGACACAGGGAGACAATGCAAACTCCACACAGAAAGGCCCTGTTCCGACTGGAACTAAAACCCAGGACATTCTTGCTGAGAAGCGAGAGTGCTATCCACTCAGCCACCGTATTCAGAAGAAGATTAAGTCACATAGAGTAAATGCATAATAACTTAAAGGGCCCATATTAAGCTTTTTGACTTGCTATGGTTAAAACATGATTACAGTGCTATTTGGCCTTCATACACATGCCCAGAGTCGTTTTTTCATTGATTCGTTTTCATTCTCGAGAGGCACAGAAACGAGCTGTTTAAAATAGTGACGTGGCACAGTCCGTGACGTCAAAAGCGTCACTGATCGACAGCAGGGAGATCCTGAACCAGCGAATCAGCGCCGTCTGTGTTCAGCCCATGCAGCCGCTCTCTGAGTCCAGCAGCTGGTCCATAGACAGTAAATGAGCCTCTGTGTTTTTTCTGTTTCGCTTCATGTCAACTTGGAGAAAATGTGTTGTTGGTGTAAATATGTGACGAGAGTATTTGGCCGAAGACGGAAAATGAGGATGGACTTTGTTCACAGGGATCTGCCTCGTATCAGCGAGTCTGAAATCCGCAATGTACAATGAAACTAACTCGCTGTGAACTAAATAATTAGGGTCTGTTTTTGGATTGAGGACATTGGGCTCTATGTGACCGGTTGCCATAGTTGGAAAAAGTTTATTCTCAGGTGGCGGCACGGTGGCTCGAATCCCGGTCGGAACAGGGTCTTTCTGAGTTGAGTTTGCATGTTCTCCCCATGCCTGCGGAGGTTTCCTCCGTGCACTCTGGTTTCCCCTACCACTAAAAACATGCTCTCTAGGTTAAATCCTCCAGTTCCGGTAGTCCTGACCAAGCCGAGCATCAACATCTGGAGATGGGTTCCCGGGCGCTGTTACTACGGCGCCCACTGCTCCTGACGTAAGCCTACGTGGCATCAGGATGGGTCAAATGCAGAGGAGTGAATTGCCCTATGGGGATTAATAAAGTGCACCTTTGTGAAAGGACTGTAACAGTGAAAGCTGTACAGTTAGCTCTTGTTTACCTCTGAACTTGCTCTGAACTTAACGTGATTCTACGTCATCGTGCGGGTGGGGGTGGTGGGCTCACCGGCAGAGGAGCACTGCTCAGCTCGTTTCACATAAGGTGACATCTGCTCTATATACGAAAAGGCTATAATTTGACGTGTTTTGAGTGTTGTATGGTGTATCACCCAAATTATTATCACACATGTGCTCAGGATGGACTGTGAAAAATTAAGAAAAGCAAACTATGGTACCTTTAATGAAAGTATCTTTGTGAAATGTCAAACTGTTGTGAGTACTTTAATCCTCTACCTTTTTGTCTTTGCATGTGGAAGAATAAGGAAATGTCCAATTGTGGATGTGTACAACCGACTTTTGTAATGCTCATAGCCATATTTTGAATGTTATGTTTAATACCACTCAAAACTTTAGCAAACAGCGATAATGAACAAATGCTTATTGCCATATGGTGTAGCAGCAATTAGTAGCAAATTCTCACATTTTGACTACATGGTGCAAGCAGGGCAGTCATGCCAATCCTGGAGCAGAATAATTTCGTAATGGCTTGAAACATCTGGGTGAAAGAGCTGCCCAGTTAAAACAGCTGTACATGTCGCCCTGCGGCTCAGCGGGCAGAGCAGGTTGGGCCGGTCAGGACCTTCTTCCACGAATACAGAGTTTATTATAAGAACAGCTTCTCTTTGGTGCCATGTGACATGTCATTGTTATTATTATTATTATTGCTTCAATGCTTGAGTTAGCCCACATTTGTAAAGATGTTCAGCAGTAAAACATCTTACTGCCGTGACCTTTCTTGACCATGTGTGGTAAACCCTCTGTGACACTGGCCGTTCATGTAGCGTTTATCACAGCTCACATATTATAATTTCCTGTATGTGTGCAGCACATAAGCAGATGAACATCTGTGACCCAAACAAAATGTTCTTCTGTGAAGGTGGGGGCTATAGTTCCATGCTGACATAAGGCTTGCCAAGGGCACTAGTTGAAACCATCAACGACAACAAAATAACAATCTGCCATAATCCTTGATGCACACTGGCTTTAAGATGAGACCGGACAAGCAGCTGCTTCTCAGAACAAATGTCTCAGCATAAACAAGTCTTTCAGGATGAAATATATGCTTGTATTCCATATATGCAGTTTGCGTCTGAGTTAGTGTCATAACATATTCAAAGCTTTAATTTGAAAACCTACTCAGGGATTACTTGTTGGAATACACTCAAAAGATTAAAAGATCCTCTATGTTTTGTGTCCTCTATCCTGACCTGCTTAGTATTTTGTTGATCTTGACAGCCAACCTCAGTTCAATGTTCTTCATGAGTGAAGAAGATAGTTCCCAGTTCAGGCTAAATCCATATTAAATTATTATGAATATAATTATCATTATTGTTTTTTATTATTGTCAATATTATGATAAATATTATCATCATCATCATCATCATCATCATCATCATTATTATTATTATTATTATTATTATTATTATTATTATAATTATCATTATTATAATTATTATTATTATTATCATTATTATTATTATTATCATTATTATTATCATTATTATTATCATCGGCATTTTCTGAAGCGGCTGGATTTGGGTTTCACACAGATGGGTATTTAGTTCAGCCCAACCCTTGAACTGGGTCTGAGAGAGCCAGCATCATCCTGTTGCCATGTTTCAAAAGGATTCGGGTTTATAGGATTATTCGCTGCATGAGCTGAGTAGCAATATTTGGATGGTGTCACATTGTCTCTTTGATTGAAAACAAATATCTACAGAATATTGTTGACAAAATATAGTTTTAAACACTATATGTGAAATATTGTCAGTAAAATATCAGACATTTGACATTTTTAGGTCATCACTCGGACTTAAAGAAGAGCATTAGTTTATGATATAGTAAAGATGATATGGCATAAGGACCCTCGTCTCCAGCTGCTAACTCTGAGTCCGGTCTTCCTTTGGAGCCAGAGCGATTATCCACACCACATGTTGTCTTCTGTGCACTCACGCTATACACTGCTCCTGCCAAATTTACAGTTGATAGTCTGCCTCAATAAGAATATACTACTCCTTCATCTGAATAAGTGTCTGTTTAACTCCTACATCTAAGAATGCACTTTAAATGCAAAGGATCGAAAGCCATAAGACTGCAATGTTTCTACAGTTACGTAACAAAGTGGAGAAGATGATTAGTGTCAGAGACTTGGTGGCCTTTCACTTACCCTGCATCACTTCCATATCCACAAATTAAGGCATCCTTAGCTCCCTCCACTTTGTAGAAATTTTCTGGAAAGTAAAACGGCAAAAGTGAATGGACTGAAGTTTATTGTGAAATAACATTAAAAAAATAAAAAAGATCACCCCATAAACCTGTTCTTGGTCAAATAGAAAACTATATTAAACAGATGATAACATCAGGTAAAAAACAGAAACAATTTGACACGTCCAGTGAGTAGAAATGCGGCATTTGTTTTACAAAGGACTTTAACGAGGATCATAGGAAGAGTGCCTCAGATCCTTCTGTGACTTTGTGTCAACTTCTTTTGAGTGTGTCAGAAGTCAGATATGAATACATTTAGGAGGCCCAGTGAACACCTCAAGTGATGATCTTGGCAAGCTCCCCCCCTAGCAGAGGTGGAGGGCATTTCTTGCTGTTCTCCTCTGCCCTCACTGTTCTCCTCTGCCCTCACTGTTCCTCTGCCCTCACTGTTCTCCTCTGCCCTCACTGTTCCTCTGCCCTCACTGTTCTCCACTGCCCTCACTGTTCTCCACTGCCCTCACTGTTCTCCACTGCCCTCACTGTTCTCCTCTGCCCTCACTGTTCTCCACTGCCCTCACTGTTCTCCACTGCCCTCACTGTTCTCCACTGCCCTCACTGTTCTCCACTGCCCTCACTGTTCTCCACCATCAACCAGCCTCACCTCTGGCACATGTGACTTTTCTCCCCCTCCGGGGATTACTGTTGTGGGTTTTAACCATGTTTTAGAGCAGGTATTGTTTTAAAAGCCACCGTATGGTATTTTACTTCAACTAAATTGGAGATTAGCAAAAAACTTCCCTTCTGCAGCGAGGAGAGTTGAACCAATATGAAAATGCATTTGGTAATCAAATTGTAATTAAATAATTGGGATTTGGAGTAACATTCCGAACAAAGCAATGACAGCTTTGTTCTACCGGTCCTTTTGACAGCATTGAAGTCATCATTTGAATTGGGATAACTGTGTTGACGATGTTTGCCATAACTAGTTTTCTTATATACTATGTTGTGTGACTGACCTTCACTAGTAAGGAAGTCCTCGATGGAGCTCCAGGTTTTGTTGTCACACACAAAGGAGGCGTTAGAACCTAAGGAGGAGGTAACACAGTGTTCCAGGCTCCGGACACACTTCTGCCGCAGGAGCCCCATGAAGAGCTGCAGGCCGATCAGGGCAAAGACACTGAGGCAGAAGACGGTCAGGATCATCACGTCCGCTAACTTCCTCACCGACTGGATCAGCGCACCCACAATCGTCTTCAGGCCTGAACAAAGGAGAGGCCTTCACAGTCACGCACACAAAACTTTTTCACAATCTAAGAAATAGACAAAAAATAACTTTTAATGAATTGTTTTGGAATGGTCCTGACATTTTACATACAGCAGTTTTAATTATAGGTAAAGCTGGAGTAGTCACCTTTAAATACACAAAACATAGTTATGTAATAGACTCTGTGCAACTAGTTTTTGTAGATCACAAAACAGTCACTAGTTTTAAAATGCCCATGTTTTGGACTTCTGTCACAGCGTTTTCAGTGAAAGAAAGAGTATATATCGCATGGCGCCGTAAAGATGGCGCCGTGACAAGAGCTCCGGTGTGTGCCGTCTCTGTCTGGTGCACACTGGGGTAGTCTTGCACAGTTTTTCCAATGTGGTTTTACTGCAAATGGCAAATAAATGAATCTGAATCTGTAATAGGCAAGGTATCTAAAAAGAAAAAGACTAATTTCCTCATGCAAGGTTTTTTAAAGAAGACTCTTTCTTTGGGGACAAACAACATGTATTTATGAAACAACAACAAATAGATTCTCCAGATTTTTTTTCCCCTGTGATCTTTTCTGGAGTCTTGGTTGAGTAATCGTATCGAAGTGTGCTGTAATTATCTTATTAGAAAACCTTTTATCCTTTACGTACTGTGAGCTGATTGGTTGAGAGAGGGCTGGAAAAGCTTTTGTGACTGAGACCAAAATTTCCATGCATGAAACTAGAGAGAGAACCAAAGAGTTTTGAGAGAAAGAATCGAGTTACATGGATAGATAAGGTTTTTGTAGTTTAAATGTTAGACAACCCAACCACTAACCTTCATAATCAAAATTGTCACAAATACAGCATGGCAAGTTGAACACGTGTTGGTGTTTGGATCAATATTGTGTAAATTAAGTCATAAATGTTTCTTACCAGGAATCACAGAGATGGTTTTCAGCGCTCGTAGGACTCGAAATGTTCTTAAAGCTGAGACGTTTCCAAGATCAATGAATTCAGTCACATACCTGAGTTTGTGAAATTAAGACAAAACATGATAAATGTTTCTGACCTGGTTACATCATTGGATCATATGTGTGGAATATCATAAACCATTGCTACTCACGCCATAACAATCACAATGAAATCCAGCCAGTTCCACGGGTCTCTCAGAAAGGTGAAGGGCACTAAACAAAAGCCTCTTGCAAATATTTTTATTGCAGACTCAAATGTGTAAATACCAGTGAAGGTATACCTGCAAAAATGATAATATAACATGTTTTAATGGCATGTAGGAACAGGCGCAAAACAGAAATTGAAAATGCACATGCTTCAAAATTAGAATTCGATGAAAAAAGTGAAGCACTTGAGTGAAGAGGTATAATAGGTTGTGTTCACATGACGTCACAACATTGTAGACACTACTCTAGTTTAGAGTAGATAATACAATTGAGGGAATCAGGCATACAAACTCTTCCCTACTATAGTAAATAAAAATTAGTGAGTACTTTTCTCATTTTCACAAAAGGTTCGAAAGGCAGATTTTTTTACTATTCTACAATGTGAACCCTACCTCTTAACACCATTATAATGATTGTCTAAAATTTTTGACACCAGAAGTGAACCTACAGAGTGTAACATGACGTGGGATTGATTGTTTTCTCACTGTGCAAAATTGTACTTTTGTAGATGGTAATATAGTCGATTCAGAAGAAAACAGGAGAGAAAATTCCCATATATTTGTATAGAATGTAAACTCCAAGGTTCTACTGTAATAGTTTTGAGAGATTTATCACACATTCTTTTTTCAGAACTGTGACAAACTGCGACAAAACTGTGACAAAATGATCATCAAGATGTTTTAGAAGAAATATCATGCGTTATTTTTGGTGGTTTTATGATAACGAGACTAAACATTTTGTCATTTGATGTTTTAGAAAGTAAAAAAATATCTTGAGTACAACATTTGGTGAAACAATTTTTATTTCAAGTTAAAAAGAACTATTAACGCCTATAACTAACTATGCTACCACCCGAGGGAGAACTTGTTTTTTTCTAAAATTCCAACACACCGGGGTGCAAACAAAGCTATTGTATGTGATTGTAATATACGTAATTTCAACAGAGAAATTGGTAAAACTAATTTATGTGAACTACTTCTCTTTGTGATACAATTACAGGCCTGAGACAGAATGGATGCAGTTCCATGTTTGTGCCAGTAGTTCCTGATGTTAGAGTGGATGGATCTAAAAACAGCTTCAGGTCTGCAACAAAGTACATCCCATTTTATAGATTTTACAATCCTTGATATTAGCGTTCTCTTTTGAATTCTTAACAAGGCTGATACCCCCAACAACCTGAATAAGCAGAAATGACGTCTGAGAAGTGGAGATGATGAAAACGCACCCATGACTTCCTTCATGCAATGTTTGTTTTGTTTATCCTGCTATGACCTGCTTATATATTAAAACACATGCACCACTTACTTACATCAGGCCAGCTTCAGAATTGACTGACAAAACAACCACCAAACTTGCACATTAGATTTTGGTCTGGACATTTTAACACTCAGGGCTCAGGGTTCAGTACTTACTCCAGGTACTTGGTCCAGGTGGGCGGGTCCGACATGGCCATGAAGAAGCAGTTGGTCAGGATAGTACACATTATAAACAGGCTAAACAATGTGCAAAGAGTTAAGGAAAATGACAAACCAATATGAATTACAATTACTATTGACAGAAAAGTGTTTTACATAGATTTAGAATACTTTCTGCTTTATAATAGTAACAATTTTCTTTGCACAAGGAGGCTGGGGTACCTAACTTTTTGGTCATTAGAAATAACAAAGGTTGTTTGTCCCAAAAGAAAAACCCTGTGATCAAATCAAACCACAACATGCAGTCCTCATCACTATTTGACATTTTGGGCTGAGTGAGAGTGGTTCTGTTTTTCACTTTCTGTCTGAAAAAGCTGATATAAAGATCTCACAGTGGCCAAACATACAAACATCTGAAAACTGGTGATAGAACCAACTGTTTGGGGAGTGAGGAACTAGTTAGATGGATTTATCACATGTTTTTAGGTTTGAAAGTTAGGTACCCCATCTTTAATGGTATCACATATTTAAAGTAGCAATATGTAAGATTCATCATTAAATGGCCCCAAGGCATTAATAAACCATGCTCTTTTTTGTATACTTCTTTAACTGAGAACAGTAGTTCAGCCGGTATATTCGAATTTCAGAAACGGTTTCAAAGTCCCTAAATCTAGTTTGTGCGTTCATTTCGATGTCCCGCCCTCCACCGTTTCACCAATCAGAAAGTCTGTGATCCGCGTGTCTACAACTCATCACGTCAAGCAAATCTCACTGGTAAAGTAACATGTGGCCGCTGTACTAAAAAAGGTCTTGTTATGATTCTCAAATCATTAATGACACAACGAGGAACAAAACAAGTATTTCAATTGGTGACTTTGTGAAAAAGGTGTTCGTTATATATTTGTTGTTGACAAAACTCTTGTCTATTCAGCTATCATGGTCCCAGCTGGATTTGTCTGCATATCAGGCAACCTGAGTCAAGGAGAGTGGGAGAAGACTATACAGAATATTGATCGTGATTACAGTACCACTTTTAGCCAGATTTTTACATATTGCTCCTTTAAACTAGTTAAAATTAAAATGGAAAAGAACCATCCTGTCTCAATATGGGAATAGCATAATCCTTTTAGAGAGGTCAAACATGGCTGCAGTACAATTTTTTTAAATGTAATATTATAATTGAATATTATGATGCACAAAGACCTCATGTATTCATCTTAATAAATAAATCATAACATTTCGCAAAAAGGAAGAGGAGATGATCTGCCAGGAGAGCAAAAATCATCAGAGAAGTAACAGGCGGCCATCACATGATGCAAAATCTCCTTGCTCTTATTTCATTTCAGAGATTAAAAATGGGATATGCAGGGATTTGGTTTGCGATTCCAAAGCTCGCCATTACAAAGCAGTTTGAATTATTGTATCCGAGTAAAATCCCATTGAAAATTGTATAAATAAATGGCATTTATGTGTGTATGTCTCCGAACTGATGAATCAAAAGGATATGAATGGACTAACACTTTGATAGCAATAGTTCTCAAGCAGTGAAACGGACTGAATAAATAAATTGCAGATGTGGCACTAAATCTGAAGATGGCCTTTCCTTTGTTAAGTACTATAAATGTCTGAAAAAGACAGAAAACATAAAGTTATTCAGAGTAAAATACAACATAAATAAATCCTCTAAAACAGCCAGACCCTTTCCAACAGCTGCTACATTTATCAAAATATTTTTGCTCTGGATAATCCTCTATATAACCATGCATCAGAACAAAACAAAGAGTCCCTGGGAATTGCTTCACGTAAAGCACAGCCGCTCTCTGTTGACGGCGCAAACAAGAAACTTCAGACAAATCCTCTTTTGTGACCACAGACGGGCTCAGAGCGGAACCAGGACAGTTATGTCTTTAACAATCACATCTGCAGTTACACTGCTCATTTAAAGAGGCAGATTGGGACATTGCTTTTTTGTGGGGGCTGGTTTTCATTTGCATGGTGCCGTCAATCAGTCACTGCAGAGGAGGGGCTTTCTTAGAGCAGTGAAGACCCACGAGGCAGAACAGAGCGCTTACTAATGTTCTATCACCAGCTGAAACAGTTCAGCGGTGTCTAATAGAAATGTGAATCAGGCAAAAAAATAATAAAAAGGCCATAAAACTGTTGAACTCTGGTCAAGGTGGTTGACTCTTTGGGAATTGTGTTGTTCATTGTTGTTCTTTTAACTTATTTTGTGTAACCTGCTGCTGTGTGAACTGTGAGATTCACTGAATGTTTGTGTAGAGTATGTGTGTTCTGCTTTAGGGTTATGCTACAAATGAATTGCCCTTTGGGATCAATAAAGTTTTCTGAAACTGAATCTGAATCAATTCGTGGTTCCTGGGCCCTAACCTTTACCCTAGCCTGGTTTGGTTTAGTATTCAGTAGTTTATCATATAATCAATACAAAGCTTCAACATTTGGCACACAGCCTTTAAGGTGCTGTGATTGTAATTCTTATTACCATTTTTTGCTGACTTAGATACTGACTCTTCTGGGTCAATCACATGATCTGTTTTTTAAAAGTACATTTAGAAAACAGTTAAACCTTTATAAATGTGCCAAATTCTAACTATTGGTTAAATTCCATTGCCATCATTCACTACTTTTTGGTCAAACAAACGAAAATAACAAAAGTACATTAGATCTCTAGCTCTCTCAATTGTTTGCCATATCAAAGTGCATTTTAATAATATTAGTTATGTAGCTCATATCTCATATCTCTGCAGACAGTATTTGGTCCTACCCTCTGGTTCCTGTAGTATGGGTCGATATCCTCCAGTGGCACACCGACCAGGTTTGGTGGGATGTCTCCGTAGATGCGGGGCAGTTGTTTGCCCACCTCCAGATCGGCCCTGGGTTTGAGAGGCTCAGTGTTTTTCTTGGCCTCCACACAGAGTTTGGCCTTTTTGTTCTGCTCCTGCGAGATCCGCTGCTCCATGGCAGCCAGGGATTCGCGAGTGAACCGGCGCAAGGCATCATGACCCGTTGGTAACAGAATGGCTGCCATCTTTTCATCCTGATTCCCATGTACTAGAATTTGTTCATAGCTGTGTAGAAGAAGGCATTTCAATATCACAAAACAGTACCGATGGTTATTCATTTACACTATGATACAACACACCTACTCTTCATGAGTTAGCACTAACTAACACAACATTATTCTAGGTTTTGGGCACTGTATAAAATATGATAATGTGATCAGATTAAATAATATTGCATTGAATTCTGGTCCAATATCAA
>JAPMNZ010818233.1:0-12163 GCA_029875035.1 Pomatoschistus microps | reverse complement strand
AACTGAATGACTAAGTATTTGGAATGAAGATAAATTGTGCGTTTCCTGCCGTAATTATTACATCTTTCAAATGATTTTAATAGTGCTTTGCCATTTGTTATTCTGGTACAAAAGTTTTGAGGAAGCTAACATAAGTTTACTCTAAGAAAAACCATCTGGGACAAGTATGAAGCGCTTACTCTGAGCGCAGACGACTCCATCCCGTCTTTGGCCCGGTCCATAGAAACCGACCGCTTGTTCTCGAACATCTTGACTCGGTTCAGCACCGACTGGGGCTTCATGGCAGGGTCGTCCTCGTCTTCTCTGGGAGGCGGGGGCAGCGTGGGGTCGCTTGGAGACGGTAGGGGCTCCAGGTCGGGAGGAGGGGGCAGCGGCGGTTCAGAGTTGAGCATTGCTTCGTGCGCTGCTTGTTTGTACGATCGGTTGGCGGGCATGTACGCAGACCTCAGGCCTGCGTCGCCGTAATACTGGCTCTGGGCTTCTGGAGTGCGAGGGGAGTTGATGGGGAAGGTGTGCGGCTCGGCGTCGTACGGGGAGCGTGCGTCGTAAGAGGGGGGAGGGGGAGGGGGCGGCTCGTCGTAGCGGATTGGCCCAGATTTACTGTGGCGTGGCCGGCCCTCATAGCCCATGGGGGAGGAGTCGTCGTAGCGCGGCTGAGTCGGGCTGTAGTCCCGGGCCGGGCCGTCCTCGTAGGGGGAGCGGGGGCTGTAGGCCAGAGGCTGCTGGTGGGCTGGAGGCTGGTACGCCGAGGGCTGAGAGGTCTGCTGGTCGTAAGGGGGCCACTGCTCGCTGAAGTGAGGCACTCTGTTGTCATAGTGCAGGTGAGAGTCAGAGTTGTGAGGCTTTGGTTCGGTGTAGCCGCCGCCGTCGTAGCCAAACGGCGGGTGGTCGTACTCGCGGTATGGCTGTTTGTCCTGATACGTTGTCGGCTGGTGACTGTAGCTCAGAGACTGCTTCATGCCGTGGTTTATTCGAACCGGGTCCTCCATATTGTACAGGTCTTTTTTGTACATCTGAAAACAGGCAACAGTTTCTAGATCATAATCTGCAACATAAAACCATCACATCTTACCATCACTGGTTATAAAGCAAGAGCAATAACTAGAAAGTTATTAGCAATAATCTAAATAGAATTTGAAACATAGTTATTGTAAATGATTGTGCAAATGTACACAAGCATGTTCTTAGGAAACTGTTCTGAATGCTTGTTTGACACGGCGCCTTTCAAGTGGAAACAATTTAGTTTTAACCATGAAACAAAAAATTAATGAATGAATAAATAATGTTTTCTGAAAGACCCCATATCAAACGTATGATGTGTAGCCTGAAGACAGCAAGATCAAAGTACTTCCTATGGAGAAAGTTACAGCACAAAGGCCTAGTGCAGTCGGCAAATTAAAAATAAAGTTGTTTTTTTCCATAGGGAGGTTTACTTGATGACATCTACGGCACTGTCTGCAGGTTATCCTTCATCATGCATCATTCAGTTTGCATCAAATGCAAAGTCAAACTACTGCCACTACAACAAACAAGTGCCACCAAAGTGCTGCTACTGTCATCTACAGAGTTAAAGCTGAAAGGAACCCAAACATTAGGAGCCATGCAAAGGAAGTGGAGCAGAAGTTCAGCTGGTGGATTCTTGGTCCCGGGTCAGACTCCGATCCTTCTGGTCTCCAGGTCCACTCTTGAGGAGCACTTTGCCACACGGTGAGCTCAGTGAGGCACACAGTGTGGGCATGTCATGCAGAGAGCGAGTGGAAAGCGTGTGCGATAGACAGGCAGTTAAAGGCAGGCTGGGGCCCAGGCCCGGTCCGAGGTACCTTTGGTTCTGGACCGGGCAGTCCAGCCGGGTGGGGCTCATGTGGAGGTGGTGGAAGGGGCTGTATGAGCTCAGGGGCAGGGCTGGGGCTGCTAAGGGACTCAGACTGAGGAGCTGCAGCACAGGTCTCCTCTGGCTGTACTGGCTGTTCGACAGCAGAGGGCGCTGCCATCGGTGGAGGCAGCGCAGGCAAAGGCAGAGCACCTTCATCCTGCTGTGAAGTATTGGTAACACACATTTATCACACACCCTGAGAACCGCACTTTGGCCTCACAGTGACTGTCACTGGAACATGTGGCCAAGACTCTTACAGATTCTCAACATCAGTATCTTTACATCCATCATTTCACCATCTCAAACACATTACCTGCTGCGGAGCTGCCATCTTGAACCCTGCCGGGTCGATCCGGCTGGCGGCATCAGGCGTCACCGGGTGCTGGTATCCAGGGTAACCTGGAGTGTCCTGGATCACCGGAGGGTCCTCTCTGACAGGTTCAGAGGAGCGGGTGATAGCGGGCTCCGTGGGCAACCCCACCTCATCGTTCAGAGTCTCGTCAAGCTCCTGGTCGGTGTAGGCCCCGCCCTCTGTGTCGGTGTCCTCGTAATCAGACGTGTGGCGGCTGTCCGTGCTGTACATGGAGTACTCGCTGCCCGGTGCAGACAGGTACGAGAGGCGGTCATCGTGGATGTCCAGGTCGTCTTCAGTCGTACCGTCAGCCTGAGGAGTAGATCATCAGAATCAGAGCAGCCTGCAGTGAGTGTGTGATTGACGTGTGGTGACCTGCTTTACCTTGCCTTCAGAAACCCACACCAGCTGATTCTGCTGCTGCTGAATGGTTTCTTTGAGTGCTCCATACCAACCATCATTCATATTATTCAAGTTGATTGTAGCTACAAAGAAAACATGTTTTTAGCAAGACACACAGCAATGAGACTAAATGTTTTCAAGTCAACTCACTGGTGAATAAATGATGATTATTTTTCCTCAATTTGATGGCGCGCTCATACAACTTTCTGGCACTTTTTCTGGACTCAGGACATAGTCTGGTCCTCATGTTCTTCACTCCTTGCTTAGTGTCTGGATTTAGGAAGACTACAATAGGATACCATTGAGCATAGTTTAGTCTATCTACAGCATTTGGGGTTATGTCCAACACTGCATGTTTGTCCTGAAAGAAGAAGAGTACAATATTTTACAATGAAGCAAGTGACTTGTGTGTCTGTGTGTTTTACTACTTACTCTGTCGATGATCTGTTTGATGGTATGGAGTCTGATGATGCCTGAACTTCGCTGGTCTGTTCCTGCATCTCTTGGTTCACTCTCTTATGAAAAACAAAACAATCAAAGCAATTTAGAGTTTATGTATACAAAACAAAACATATATTACCATTTTCAAAACATAACAAAACAGGATTATTCAATCTAAATACGCTGCCAGTGAAATGAGAGATACGTTTTTCCATCACGGCACCGCCAAAAAATAGACGCAAACTGTGCATTTCTATCCCAGAGAGCTGCATTTGCGATTTCTCTTTAAATTCAAACTTACTTGCAAGTTCAAAAACATCTGGTTCTTCTCGTGCTAGTTTTTCTCTTGCAGTGTCAGCGATAGGCCCAAAGATGACAACAGGTCTGAGGAAACCAGCTGAAAACAACACAAAAAACATACAATATAAAAGTCATGTCTAAAAGTATTTGAAACAATGAAATGTCTGTGAACCAATTCCCACCTTCTCTCAACACCACTCGCTCGTACGCTGGGAACTTTGTTTGCACCGGTTGCGACGACAGATCTTCTCTACTTTTCCTCAGGTTCCTCTTGGAGCTGCGAAGACCGCGGAACCTCCAAAAGTCAGCTCTGTCGCCCCCTGCTGTTTTAGGAAGCGTGTATTGCACACTAGAGAGCTGCTCCGCTCTGTAAGGCAAAAAGGTGAAGACGTTCAAACATGAATCTCTCTGTAATGAAAGGTTTTGGTTCTGTCTACTGGCCGCTGTACATTTAGTCTGATTACAATCTTGACAAGCTTAAAATGGATCATAAACAAGTAAAACATGACTGAAGGTGGTACCTGTTTTTGTTGGGAATGATCCCCCGCTCCACCTCTTGATGATTCTTGCCGATGCGAATGGCGAGCCACGACCCGAGCTTTCCATTGTAGAGAGTATCCACCACACGGAACACCTCGCCCTTGTTGAAGCTGAGGCCGTACGGTGACTCTTTTTCATATTCAAAGTGTGTTCGGATGTAAAACGAGTCCCCAACATCGGACTCCACAATTCGGCGGTAGACTAAGGAGAGAACAAAGCAAAGTATGAATCCAATTATATTTCTACTGTGTGTATAAGAGAAAGAATTGCAGTTGCATAATAATATATCAGCATATTTCCCTTACCATCTTTTTTCTTCTGGGCCAAAATGGTGACCTCTTCACCCTTAGGAAGGTCCAGAAGGAAGAGCACCGCCTCCTCTCTGATTATGTTTGCAAAATCTACATTGTTTACCTAAAGAAAAAGGAGCCAACAACATTACACTGTGTTTTTTCCAACTGTAGTAGAACCCAAACTGTATCATTTCTCCTGCTAATTTGTGACCCACATACAACAGTAATCTTAGCATTATTCAACCACATGTGAATAAAATATGTAGGACTATAGGAACACAAGCACAGCTAACGCACATGAGGTTTAAACAGCTGTTCCTTTCTGTGCCTTTCTTGGCAGCAGCAGAGTTTATGGGACTGCAACAGCTCGAGTCGTTGTAGCTAAAGAAAGTAAAGGGAGGTACATGCAGCATGAAATACGGCCGTCAAGTGTTCAAACAAACACAACAAGAACAAACAAGATTCTTGTCAAAGTCTCCGGGGTAACTGTGTTTAAAAGATAGTGGCCCTGCAAATGCCGTGATGTCTTCTCCAGACCCTTAAACTATAAAATAAAAGCCTTGAAAGACCAATGACAGCAGTGACGATCTATGTTTTATTTATTCACTCACTTAACAATTCATGTTGATGTGTTTATCCTAACTTTTGAATGAACCAAAGCTCACCCTGAGAATTTGGTCCCCCTCCTCCAGCCCCTCTTTAGCAGCAGGGCTCTCTTCCAGGACTCCAGCTACAAAGATGCCCACGTCGTTGCCTCCAGCCAGCCGCAGCCCCACACTCTCCCCCTTCTTGAATTTCACCAGCTTCATGCTCGGCCTGACAATAAGATCGTACACAACACTTGAGTTTTGATAATTCCTTTTACAAAATTTTGTGACATAAACTTTCACTACATCCACTCTGTTGTACCCATAATGCAATGTTTACCGTAGAATGCTGTCATCGTGGGCAGCACTTGGCACCGGAGCGTCAGAGGGACTGACTGGCAGGTCAACATCAGGCTGTCCAGGCTGAGCATACACAGGCTTGGGTTCTGAGAGTGGATAGAAAGTGTGGACGGAGAATTACAATCAAGAAAGAACCCCATGAAGCCATCGATGGTTTGAGGAAGTCAAATACGACACAGTTCTTTAGAGGAGTCTTAACTGATTCATCCACACACACGCACACAGATACACACACACATATATACACATGCAGACGCACATACACGGTTACACACGCACACACACATACACAGATACACACGCGCACACACACACACACTTGCACACGGATACACACACGCGCGCACACACACACACACAATCCTGGGCACAGAGGTCACAGATGAAAGCCTCAGAATGCCTGAGGCCGCGGAGGGACGTCAGATTTGATCAACTCATGGTTTATTTTCACATCGCTCCAGGTGAACGGAGCCAGGCTCAGCAGGCGTCAGGAGTCAACTTTTTCCTACTTGTGTCTTCTAAAAGGGCGGAAATGACCAGATTTCTCTAATGCCAGTCGCAGATCAAGCGAGAAAAACCTTATTGACTGACAAAAGCCTTAAAAACCAGTGTGTACCTGGGAGCGGAGGCAGCTGCTTGTCCTCCCTGGTCAGTGCAGACTCCTTAGGTTTGGGCAGAGAAACCTCCTCTGAAATCTTGGCTGGTGTCGAGGATTGCTTTGAGATGCGTTCTTCATCACGACTTCTGTGGCTGGAGGAAACCAAGAGGAAAAGCAATATGTCGGGTTATAAATAGTGCATTGTGGAGATGTAGAGCTCGGGGGCAACAAGCGACGTGAACATCTTGACAACACGCGCCGCCAGATTCTTGTCCCTATGAAAAAGCGGCTGACATGATACATTTCCACTTCACTGGAACCCTGAAGGTCAAAGTTTTGCATTTCAGAAGTTTGACGTTACATTTTTAAAACCGCTGATCTCTTGTGTCTCAACCAATGTTTTGTGTTCGGTGTCTTTACAACCCTCAGGTCTTTAGACACAGCAATAAAAAGTGTAACATCTAATTGTGCTAGCCTGAATAATGCTCATTTGTAACTTTGAGGCAATAGATTTGTTCCTTTCTTACAAATGGCCAATTCTGGCAAACAGCAGCAAGAGGAACAACAACAATGAAAGCTCCTTCCAAAACGCCGGGAGAGAGGAAAAGCAGTTCCTCACAAAAGCTCTGCTTTAGTGCCAGCTTCCTGCAACGTGAAAACTGAAGAGAAACTAGATCCCCCTCCCAACAACAGGACTAAAATCACATGAAATTCAATGGTGCATCTTAAAACATGTATTAATTGATTTAACACATTTTACATTATAATATTCACATTATACAAAAGCGGTGTCCTCCAACTCATTAATGATCAGACAACTAGTTTGTTTTGAAAAATCGCTTCAGTTCGTCTTTAAAACCAGCCCAGTCACAGTTCAGTTTTAGCTGAGGGCTTAAAGAGTTCCAGAGCTTTGCCCCCTGGACCGAGAAGACCGACTGTGCGGCACTTTTACATTCCCGTTAGAGGAGCCTCGTGTGATGGACATCAGAGGAACTATGAGAGCACTCAGGACAGCAGGGGCTCAACTGTGCAAACATTTATACAATAATTTACAATTACAACATTTAATAAAATGATCAAAACTAAGAAAATGTAGTCTCTGCGACACCTGGCAATGGTGTGTTCTTATTGACTTTTTGTCCAATATTTGTAATGCTCTGTTGTAGAAGGATGTTAGCTGCATATGACCATTGTAGCAATAAGATCCATAACATGTGAGCTGTACCTGCCGTTGCTGATCTGTGGGGGCGAGTGCCGGGAGTGGTCCGAGGGCTCGGAGCGTCGGTCTGGAGAGCGGGAGCGGCTGCTTCGATGCCGTTCGTGTGAGCGATTGGAATGGTCCGAGGCGAGTGAATGGATGTCTGAGATGTCTGCAAAAGTGAACACATGTGTGAGAATCAGGGATGTGCTAAAAATCTACTGGTTGGTTTGTAGTTCAGGAGGAGACTCGGGTCAGGTCTGGACTCACCGTCTCTGTCTGAGGCGTTGGCTGAGGGAATGCTGTCATCGAGGTCTGGGATGTTGAGCAGCGTCGCTCGGTCGTCCCTCTGAACCACCATTTTTAGCTTGCCCTTTGACCTTTCTATCAGCTTCTTGGCGTCTATCAAGGAGAGGTTCTCCGTCACTGTGCCGTTTATCTGCAATCAGATAAACTAAGGTTACTTAAAGCTCACAATGATATCAAAATGTAAATTTTGTATTGTATACATTATCCTGATAATCAATTACTTCCTACATAAAACTTTTAAAATTACAAGCCACAAAAGACGAATGCAGTCAATCACACATCAGTGCAAGGGAATTAAACAAGTAGATGCAAAACATTGTGTGGTCCTTATTTGATGTTGTCCTTGAAATACAAGATGAAAAGAGACTCCCTTTGGAAGTCTCTACCTTTTAAGTGTAACTTTACATACTCTCTAAAGAGACCTGAGTGACATCAAAACAGAAACGCACTGTTAAACCTGTGAAAGCCATACAGAAGAAGCCAAAGTACTTAGTATCCAGAGAGCCTCACCTTCAGCACAACATCTCCTTCTTGGATGTTGCCGTCTCGGGCTGCCAGGCTCTCGGGGGAGATGTCCTTGACAAAGATGTGGCTGGCGAGGCGCAGGCCATATTCTGCTTACAGAGTGAACGACAGCAACAAAGAGGATGTTAGCACGTTCGCATGCTAGCGCTGGTTTTACATAACATCCTCGATCTGGGATGTCGGACACGGCTCTAGCCGAGATAAACACCACTGATTCTGTTCAAAGATATCATTTGCTGAGATGCAGGACATGTTGTTTTGTCAACAGCTGCTTCCCACAAACTGTTATCAGTTTAAACAAAGCGCTTCAGTGATCTTGTACTGAAACTGTTTTTATTGATCGATTTCACAGCGATCGTTTCCTGCACTTTTAGTTTGTTTTATTATGTTCTTGTCTGGTGCACACTGGGGACTTTTGCAAATGTATTCCAATGTGGTTTTACTGCAAATGACAAATAATATTAATCTGAATAAGATTTAGAAAAATGAATCGTTCTATTACTTTGTTTTTCCACTGCCTGGAAAGTTTGTTTATTTTGGCCCATCACCAATACTGACCTCGGTGCTTGAGTGAGAGGCAAGGTAAAAAGATAACAAACTTAAAACAAATGGGACACAGACTATCTACTAAACTTCTATAACGTCTACATTATAATCTCCCACAGACTACGCCCCGACATTACGAGCCTCACCTTCATTTTTCCGGGACTTGACGAGCGTGACCTTGGAGGGCCGCGGGGGCAGATTGTGCGAGCGGTGTTCTGTGCGTGGGGACAGACTCCTCTCTCGTGACACGCTTCGTTCCCGTTCCCTGTCCCGCCGTCCACTGCTGCGCCCGCTGCGCCGCCCCATCGCCCCCATGCTGTAGGCCCCGCTGCGGGCGCTCCTCGTCTCGTAGATCTCCTCGTCGTAGCTGTCCTCCTCTTCGTCGTGCTCTGACATGGTTTCCCTTTCCCCGAGTCGCCCCATTGGGACGTGCACCTTCCTTTTTCGTCGAATTGTCTAGAGGTGCAAAAAAAACAAAAACAGATCAGCTTCAAACTAAGGCATTTGTATTTTCAAATAAAAGGAGAGTAGAACAAAGGGCTTCTGTGATCATTGAAGACACCGGCTCGAACTTAATCTCTGGACAGAATGACACTCACAATTTTGGCAATTTTCCCGCTCTTGCGAAGCTGCTGGACTGCATAGGCATGCTCCACATTGTCCATGGACACGGCATTGACCATAACCACTCTGTCATTCTCCCTGAAGAGAACACACATGAAGAGTGTTTGGGACTTGGCCGCTGTGATCATTTATCAGTAAAATAAACACAGGATGACTCACTGCAGCAGTCCCTCGGCTGGGCCCCCCTTCAAGACATCGGAGATCACGATGGAGGTCTCGCCGCTCTGAAAATGAGGGTTATCCCGACCTCCTGATATGGCAATCCCAAAACCAAACCCTGGTGCCTACGAACAGGACACATGCAACCGCAATAAAACACATTGTACTTTGTAGTGAGAAGAAAGCCACACATGAAACAGAATGTGTTTTACACTGTTACTCAGAGTGTTGCACTACTGCGGCATGCAGGATGCAGAATGTCTTGGTTTTATTGATTTGGTACTGACCCTGTGCAGTGTTACTGTGTGCTGTTCCCAAATGACCGTCTCCTCCATTGCTGCACTCTGTAAAACAAAACAGGAAGTGGTTACAACGCTTATAAAAGATTACTGAGATGATATTACAAACCAAGGTCCAGTGAATTTTCATCTATATCTCTTCTATTTTATCAGGTTCCCATCTAAAGTTCAACACAAGCTCTTCATTGACTGAGAATAAAACAAAACGTATTAAATTTGATTTGGTCAAGGAAATGCCTGATTATATTGGCCACTATTGACCTCTGGCAGCACAAACATTTTTATTTGAATGTGACTAGTCCTGGTGAATATATCACTTAAGATCAATGGTGCCAGATACAGAATAAAACAATCTGTGCAGAGTGTATGTTGGCCGTCTAAACACCAGGAGATAAAAAGCTTCCTGTGCTTCTAAAGAGCCGTGCACATGAGTGACCCTGAGCCGACAATGCAAACAGACACAACACAGTTACCATTCAAGTGCTGGGGCAGGTTTTTACTCTGTGTCCAGTTCAGGGCCTGGATACAACCAGTGCAATGATAAAAACACTGTCGGATACATCGAGGTCACTCTGTCAGTAACTCTGGAAATTAAAACGCCGCTTGTGTCGCATTTAAGACCACAGAGGAGATTGAAGGTCAGCTCCTTCAGCTGTCGGGTCAGCACTGTCCTCGGTCTCACAAAGCCTCTCTCTCTTCCTCTCTCTGCACAGACCACGCCTTTGCTCTGCCATTTCACCTCAATCCATTCGACACAAGAAGATACTCATATTGTCAGATTTAAACCAGTTAACATCATTACAAAGAATTTTCACTGAGGACTAGTGACTGCTGAAGTATTACTATTTCCAACCATGCAAACCTACATTTCGACAACTAATTCAGCCCTAATACATGGAGTATCTGAGAATCTGCCTATAACTGCGAGTTTATGTCATTACATGGGCCATTTCACTGACATTTACAACCACTCGCGACAGTTCATCCGGCAGCAGTCTCGTGTGGCTCCATATTAAAGCATAATAAAAAGGCGAGAGAGGGACGGCGAGGCAGTCATTTAAAACAGTTTCAGCGTTTGGACATTCAAATGACACCACTGCAAGTCTCAGAACAGTAATGTGTCGGTTCTGCTTATTAGCAATTCATTTACAACTTAATTAAACAGACAAGAGGCTAATGGTGCGGCCCATTAGGAGTCCCCAAAGTGATAATGATGCAAAATGTTGTGCACATGCAACGCAACATTAGATTGTTTGATTACACATTTGACTTCCATCCAACATATTGATTGTGAATAATTCTAATTATTTTGAATGATTAAGGGCAGTGCCAAAAATAAAAATAAATGCAATCTCAAGGGTGGAGGACAGAAGAGTTCCAATGCATTCAGGAAAAAAAGAGCTGAGACAGAACAAACAGCTATATTATACTTGCACTAAAATACACAGTACTTTATACTTTTCATTTCAGGCAATGGAACAGATAAGTACAAGGTACATATTTATGTCAAAAAGTGCAAAAAGATAAGGACAGGAAGTTAATGTACACTGTATATTGCATGTAATCATGATACCTGATTCTGCCTGAAGTGGGAAGAAGACTTGCTTCTCATTATTCCTAAGGATAGTGGTAGAGATTTTATACTTCTTTATTTTGCTAAAGTCAGAGTTTTTGTACTCATGACAAAGATGGAGATACTTGTTTAATGTTAATTTACCTTGTGCTGTGTGCTACTCATTCCAACAATTAAATTTCCCTGATCTCTTAATATCAACAATCTCATTCAATCTCCTCAATTTGCAACATCACTCCACTAAAAGAAGAAAACCAAACCATGGGCAGAGAAAGCACTACATAATGAAATAGCTCTTTCAGGCCAAACCGATACTGCCACAGTGAGCATCAGTTCTTTGTCATTTATGGTTTCAGCGTCTTCTAACACATTGCCTTAATATGTTTTGTGAAGTGAAAACCTTGTGGGAAATGTGGGCAGCTGAATGAATCACCAACAGCGGCCCCGGATGGTCTGGGTTTGGCAGCGACAGTCACAATCTCCTAAAGCAGCTTATGTCAGACAGGAGGGTGAACCGAAGTTTGAACAAGGGAAGTCCCCGCGGCCGAAAGAAAAGACAACAGAATAATTATTCGCTGTTGAAGTCACGGACTCAAAGACTGCGCAGGAAAAGTGTGCTACAGTTTATTTATGCCTTTGTCTCAAATCAGCAGAAAGAAAGTGCTGATGGAAAAACCACCACATTAGCTGTAAATTGAAACAAGGTTCAGTTTCCTGCATTTTAGCTTTTTATTGGCTTTTAGGGCAAACATAAAAATGCTCCAAGAGGCAAGTTGTGCAAACAAGTAGAGATGCAAGAGAAACAATTGTAGAAAGGTTTTATTGGGCAGGAGTCAACAGCAACAAATGGTCGGGTCGGGCTCGGCGATATAATACCATTTGTTTTTATTGCTCTAGATTTTGATTGTCAGACCGAAACAGAAATAGTGAGTATGCGCCAATGCACGACATGTTTGTACCTGAGGCGGTAACCACAACAAAACATTATGGTGATTGCAACCGTTACATTTTTTTTTAATCTACATTGTTTTCTAAGTAAGTAAGTAAGTCATCTTTATTTATACAGCGCCTTTCACAGATCAGAGTCACAGGCAGCACGGTGGCTGAGTGGATAGCACTCTTGCCTCTCAGCAAGAAGGTTCTGGGTTCAAATCCCGGTCGGACCAGGGCCTTTCTGAGTGGAG